>JAEIIU010055601.1:0-65520 GCA_018874675.1 Drosophila baimaii | reverse complement strand
GGTGTCTATAAACAATTAGACCGATCTAAAAAGACCTCGAGTTGGCTAAACGCTTCATTGCTTCATTTTTCAACTGTTTTTTTAACAATTTAATAATAGATTTTAATCAAATTATTTAAACTACTTTTTTACTTTTTACTTTACTTAGAAATGATACTTCAGACAAAAATAGTAACTTTATCTATTTGGTTGGCTTTTTATGTTTAAAAATCCTGAAGAAGTCCTGTCTGCTTTATTTAAAAATTGAAAACCTTAGTTAACAGACACCTTCGAATATATATTAATATATAAATATATTTATATATAATATTATAGCAAAAATTTTATATAAAGTAGGAAATACTGAATGTATATCCTTCATATTTATAACTTCCACGTTTCAAGGAGTAGTTCCTTCTTTTGGGGCAATTCCATATCCATTAAAATAAATTACAAAACAAAAGCAAGTACCTTAGCGAGTCCCCACTGTACCTGTATTGCGTATGGATGTCGTGCTTTTGGTCAGTGGCTCTGCCGCTGCTCGCGTCGCTGCCCGGCCTTCGATGGCAGCGCTCGAAGTCAACTCAAGTGCGGCATTTTGGCGGCATTTGGCGGCGTGAACAGTTTGAGAAGCCAGCTCGCTGCCAACGAGGCGCATGCGCGCAGCCGTTGACCAAATAAGTAATCGCAGAATTGCCGCCGTTTATTGTTATTGCCGCAGGCTAAATTCGGAAGAATTACGCTGAAGAAAAGTGTAAAAAAGTGGAAGTGAAAACGCAAAAGGAAGTGAGTGCGAGAGAGAGAGCAGAAAGTGAAAAGAGAAGGAGAAGCAGCAGCAGCAGCAGCAGCAGCAGCAGGACGTGGAGCTCAGTCGATTTGCATGCGACATTTCAAAGTCAGAGCCATGGTGCAGTCGTTGGATATATCCGCCATAACGGGACAGCAGACAGATGCGGTAAATCCACCTATACACCCACACACATGTGACCTTCGAGCCCCCCACCTCTGCCTCCCCCCATCCCCGCAGACACACACACTCTCAGCAGGGGGCGTGGCATTGCATTGTCATTCGCAATTTGCCATTTGCCATTGCCCGCCCAACGAGGCGTATGCGTCATATTTTCCCTTTTTTGCCCTCGTAGCCCCTTTTTTTTCTAGTTTTTTCTCTCGTTTTTTTGTAAGCTAAGGAAAGCTTAATGGATTAACCGCTGCCGGCGGCTGATAAGCGTTTATTAGACTGTCAAGTACACGCCTTTAATGCATAGAAAAAGCCGTCATGGAAACTGGAGCGACGAAAGAGT
The DNA here is from genome assembly GCA_018874675.1 of Drosophila baimaii. Lineage (NCBI taxonomy): Eukaryota > Metazoa > Arthropoda > Insecta > Diptera > Drosophilidae > Drosophila > Drosophila baimaii. Next base: position 64,240 of record JAEIIU010055601.1, on the reverse strand, counting down.
AAAAGAAAGGGATTTCTAGAGGATTAGGAATATGTATAAACCGCATAATGTTTTTGTTTTGGTCTGGTGGCATATAGTACTCAAAAGACTTGTATATTTCTTAAGCCTATTTAAGCCTTAGCTAGAAATGTTAATTTAAAGAAATAAATACCACATAGTTTTGATTTGTATTATATTTCTTCATTATTACATTTCTTTAAGGACTTTGCACTGGTGAATTCTCTTTGTAATACATCGATATATTCCCCTTTATTTAAGATAATGTTAAGTTAACACATACAAATCCTTAATTTATTATACCAGCAGCTATAAATCCGTCCTCAAAATCAACATTAATATCTTTACAAAAATAAGTGCGCTCAATTTTTATTTTATCCCTTTTAGCTGCATTAAATTTAGCCAGAATAATTGCCTTTGTTCTAAAAAATAAAATAAAAAACAGGATAACTGATGAAATGCTTTTTAAACCGCATTAAATCTGTAGTTTATTCGTTTTTCAGCTGTCTAGCAATTGGCAGCATCATTCAGCTGGCAGACATAACAAAATTTAAGCACCAAACTTGGATGCTGGCCAACTTTTAATGTGGTTAAAAGGGGGATGGAGAGAGGGCGGAGAGGGCAGAGGAGGAGAACCAGAAAAAAGAGATATCCATAACCGGAGCACTAAAACGCTTCAATTAGTAAACGTTCGGGGAAAAACTTTTATCCCAAAACTTATGTCTGGGAAACCCACTGTTAACCCACTCTCGATATGCAGTGAGAGAAAAGGTATCGGAAAGGTAGGGAAACTTTAAGAAAATGTTTTATTGAAAAGTAATCTAGAATTTATAGAAAAAATGTGTTATCTGAATGTTATCGATAAGTATCTGGAAGTTATCGATCAGTTTTCTGGAAGCTATCGTCATGTTTTCGAAAAGTTATCTTTATTTAGGCAATAAGAATAGTCCTGATAATATTTTTTTTATCAGAACGTTATCTAAAAGTAAAAGTGCTATCAGAATGTTATCGAAAGATTATCCGGAAGTTATCGGAAACGTGTTTAGACAATCAAAATAATGCTAAAAATATTTATTCATTAAAAATTAATATTATTACTGGGTTTTAATCTATATTTATTAAAGATTTAAGTAATAATAATTTGTTCTACGTTAATATATATTATTTGTAGTTTATTAAGCCCCTTAATTAATTTTCATAACCCCCTACTAATTTCTCTCCCTGCAGGAACCAAGTAAACATAGCAAGCCATCGGCTTTGAGACGCACCCTTCAAGCCCTTCGCCAGCGTCTCACTAAAAGGAATCGCCCCAAACCGCCGGATTGGTTCCTCGAGAAGTTCTCCAACACCACCAATACGGACAAAATTGGCAAGGGATGTCCGGCCATGGAGGATGCGGCCCTCTCCAGCGAAATCCGAGGCTCCAGTGTCCTGTGCAATCGTCTCTCCGTGGATCCCACCCTGCAGTCGCATTACAGGGTGAGTGAACTTTGTCCAGTTTGCCAAATGGAATCTGAGTCACATGGTTACATGGCATTTGTAACCGAAGAAAGCTTTAATTCTTTAAGAAATTACATAAAAACAAACTTAAATAGTTTAGATACAAAAGTATATTAATGTAAGCTTCCCTTTTTAGTGGCTGGCCATCGTTTCGCTGGCGGTGCTATACAACATCATCTTCGTCGTGGGCCGTGCTGTCTTCTGGGAGATCAACAAGAGTGCTCCGGCGGTGTGGTACACCCTGGACTACCTTTGCGACTTCATCTATCTGCTGGATACGCTGGTCCACATGCACGAGGGTGAGCGCACCTGACCCGTCACACATCCATCCCCCTTTCGACTCCTGCTCTTGGGTTGCGTGTTTGAGATTTGAGATTTACCTATGCAAATGAGACCGTCACTAAGCCGCCTTCAGAGACAATGGCAGCAGCAGTAGCAGTAGCTGCTGTCGGCAAAAGCCATTTGCCACGCATATGAAACCCATTTCTGTCCCTGAATCCCACATATGTGTAGCCGACGAGTCCTGGCTGCCTGCTTGGGCATTGTGGGTGTGTGTGTGTGTGTGTGTGTGTGGTTCAGTTGCCAAATGCAGGGGATAAGCCAACCTTGACATTTTGTACAATGGCCACAAACGTTCTGGTACTCCTTAGTTGGGGCTGTGATAGGCATAACTAATTTTTAGGGAATTTATTTGAGAAAATAAATATATTAAAGGTTACTGAAGTCTGACAAGACTTAGGTTTGCTTACAAAACTCCAAAAGCCTTAAGAAAACCCTCTAAACTTTTCCACAAATGTTTGTATTTTGTCTTGAACTTCCCTCTCTCTGTCTATACTTTGGCTTGCAATTTCCTGTCTGCTGCTCAAATATTTAGGTTTATTTTGTGCTAATTAATGCTGGTCTAAGACCTCATTTAAATTAAAGAAATTTAAAGCGAAATTATAGAGTAAGAAGCTTAAACAGACTTTAACTTTTGCCTAAAAGAGGTTCAAGGAAGTAAAGAAAGCAAATCAATCAATTTAATTATGATTATTAAAGTCAAAGTATTTTCTTGTATCTTTTCTATATACAAGGACTCTCAAAAATATATTAAATGTTATACCCCCATGAAAAACCCTAACTTCTTAGGGTATTTCCGCATTCATCAATCCCACAAGACCCTTAAAAATCCAAAGAACTATAAAAACAGTCGCCGCATGGCGCAGGCAAAAGGCATGACTGAAACAAAAGAAGGCACCACCACCCTGTAACCACCATCGCCAGCACCTCCTCCTGGAGCCAGAGCCTGGCTCTGGGTCACCGTCACCACAGAAATTCAAAGCTAACCCCCCCATTCTGTGTGTGTCTTTATCCTTGACAGGATTCCTGGACCAGGGGCTCCTCGTGCGGGACGCGTACCGGCTGCGCAGTCACTACTTTCACACGAAGGGCTGGTATCTGGACGTGCTGTCGATGCTGCCCACGGATCTGGCCTACATCTGGTGGCCACCGGAGACCTGCTCCAGCCTGTATCTGCCCTGTCCCGTGATAGTGCGCCTGAATCGCCTGCTCAGGATTAACAGGCTGTGGGAGTGGTTTGATCGCACGGAGACGGCCACTGGGTATCCGAATGCCTTTCGCATCTGCAAGGTTGTCCTGGCCATCTTGGTGCTGATCCACTGGAATGCCTGCATGTACTTTGCCATCAGCTATGAGATCGGTTTCAGCTCGGACTCGTGGGTGTATAATCTGAATGGAACGCGGAATAATACGCTGCAAAGGCAGTACATCTATAGCTTCTACTGGTCCACGCTGACGCTGACCACCATTGGGGAGACGCCGACGCCGGAGAATGATGTGGAGTATCTGTTTGTGGTGGCCGATTTCCTGGCGGGAGTTCTCATCTTTGCCACCATTGTGGGTGAGTTTTGGTTGGTTTTGTCTTTTTTAAGGATATATTTTGGAGGCGGAAATGCCAGGATACTTGCCTTAAAAAAAAGAGAGATTCCTTTGGTAACCATAATTTTTGTGGCACAAAAGTGTGTGTTATTTTTCGTGTCCTCATTTGGGGAATTATTGTAATTTATTCCTACTTTACTTTGCCAGGGTCTCGGTGGGTCAGCGGGTGTCCCTGGCAAATCCTTTTTGGGTCCTCTGTTTGCCCCTGTTTACGCAAATATTTTGTCTGATCGTTTAATTGGTTCCAGAGTGACATCTGTGACATCAATGGGTATTAATTTACAGCCACGCACGTCAGGGTCGTTGGTCGTGTGGGGGTCGGACCACGTCTCCGTCTCTGTCTCCGTCTCCGTCTCCGCCTCCATGCCATGCCCCGGCGACCCACATTATTCATTATGCTCCCCCAGTCCGCTCTGCTCTCGCCACGCTTGGTGCTATTTTGTTTTGTTTTGGCCGGGTTGATTTGTTGCCTCCTGCTCCCGCTCTGGCTCCTGCTCCTGCCTCCTCCTCCTTGCTTTTTTTCTTTTGGCAAACGTGCCTTTTTATCATTTTTGTCGTCCTCCTTATCGCTGCCATTACCGTCCCCGAAGCAAGTCGCATTCCCGCCAGCTGCCAGACTCCTCGATGCCTCACATTTCGCATCCACATCCACATCCACATCTCCCGGCCACGACCTCGTTGTGCAAACAAATTTACTTACTGTGATGAATGCCGAGTTCGTTTGGACAGGACAATTTGACGGGTGCACTGGGAAAAATATATATATACATATATATATACATATATAGTTAGCTCTTTGCAGTTCCACATTTATAAAGATTTGATTAATGAGCAAGAAAAGTAATAAAAACGAAGAGGAATTTATGATTTATTGGTTTTTTTAAGAGCTGGACGTTTTCTATAGGATATTCTTTCAATTTTTATTTATTGAATATGTTTGCTGTGTGCTTAATGCTTCTGGATTTCTTTCAATTTTTAATTCGTTTTCAAAGAAGTGATTTTTTTTATTTAGAGACATTAACAAAGCCTTAAAGGTGTTCTGTCTTATTATTTCTTTCTTTTTCCTGGACTAATTAGTTGTAGATTATTCATTCATGTGGCTTATGATTTTATTCCAAGAAAAACTTTCACGAAAATTTATCAAATTTAACTAGAAATAATAAATAACATATTTCAAAAATATACATAAGTATTCCAAATAATTGTTTTTTAATTGTTCTTTAATATGATAATGGAAAAGAAGCTTTAACTTATTTATATTTATATTTATATTTAGGAATAAAATAACAATTAAATTGTAGGTAAAATAATATAAAGCTTACCACATAACTTAACCCTTTTAACAATGGAGAATTTATTATAAGTCTATGATTTCTTGTAATTATGCTAAATAATTTGTGATAATTTAAAAGGAATATTCTTGGCTTTGTTATAATTTTAATGAAATACTTGATATTTTGCAGTTGATTAATTTCCTTTTTAAATATCTGTTGTATTTATTCAATTATTTACTTTAAGCCATAGATTTCTTGTCATAATTTTCAAGAAATATTTCTGATATTTTGCATGAAATTGGTTGGTTTTATAAATAATTGTTGCATTTAAATGAAAAGCATCAGGATATTTCTTTTCTTTATTTCTCTTTTTCTTTTTGTTTCTTTTCTAACAAAGTTTTGATTTTTACAGCAAATTACTCTTGACATAAATTACTTTAATTTATGAGGCCATACAATATTAAGAAATATGTACTTTATATTCCAGAAATTGAGAACTTCATTTACATGAAAAACATTTCCTTGAATTTTTTAAAGCCTTTCCAAGTCGTCCTTCGAGGTTAATTATTCCAGAACAAATCGAATCAGGGATCTATTTTTTGCCAAGTGGCCGGAGGTCACTCCACCCCTTTATTCGGGTGTGCGTGTGCGTGTGTGGGTGTGCCTGAGTTTGGCACCGGAAGTGCCGCCATTAGTCGCCTTTGTGCCGCATTATCCTGGCATGTCGGAATCCCCGAGTGGCACGGACCACTGACTGGCAGGCGTCTTTAGTTTCATTGTACAAGCCGGTTATGAAGCGGGCCAAGATGAATGGTCCTGCCGCCTGCCGCCTGCCGCCTGCATTCATTAACCGAGTTTCCCTTTTTGCAATCCGCCCCTCTCTCCTCTAGGTAACATTGGCTCCATGATCTCCAACATGAACGTGGCCCGCGTGGAGTTCCAGAATCGCATGGACGGCGTCAAGCAGTACATGGCCTTCCGGCGCGTGGGACACGAGCTGGAGGCTCGGGTGATTCGTTGGTTCGCCTACACCTGGTCGCAGAGTGGTGCCCTCGACGAGGAGCGAGTGCTGGCCGCCCTGCCCGACAAGCTGAAGGCGGAGATAGCCATCCAGGTGCACATGGATACGCTGAAGCAGGTGCGCATCTTCCATGACACGGAGCCGGGTCTGCTCGAGGCCCTGGTGCTGAAGCTCAAGCTGCAGGTCTTCAGTCCCGGCGACTATATCTGCCGCAAAGGTGATGTGGGCAAGGAGATGTACATAGTGAAGCGCGGCAAGCTCTCCGTTGTGGGCGACGATGGCATCACTGTGCTGGCCACTCTGGGCGCTGGTTCTGTGTTTGGTGAGGTTTCCGTGCTGGAGATTGCCGGCAATAGGACAGGCAACCGGCGGACAGCCAATGTCCGCTCGCTGGGCTACTCGGATCTCTTTTGTCTGGCCAAGCGGGATTTGTGGGAGACGCTCGCAGATTATCCCGAGGCGAGATCCACGCTCACTCAGCGTGGATGCCAGCTGTTGCGCAAGGATGGACTCTTGGATGAGCAGATATTTGCTGGTAAGGTTATGGTTAATAAATTATCAATTATTTATCATTTATAAGGTTTTCATGAGCTGGGGGGAACATTTAATTGAAGGAGAAATTAATTAATAGATTATGAAGTGTTTAATCTCCAATGAAACCATTGAATTTAATCCTTGCTAAATGGCTTTGAGAAATGACGGCATAAATTAATATAATTAATAAGCTACTTAGCCAGCGTGGCGACTATAATAAATCTACTTTAATTTGTCTGAATTATGGCATAAATAAATGTATATAATTATTGCTGAGCTATGAAAATCATTTATAACAATGGAAATGACATTTATGAAGTGAGGAAATATATTTATTTATTAACCTTTAACTTGAAAGCAGCTAGTTAAAGGTTTTTTAAGGGAAATCATTGAGTTGTAATATGTTTAAAGCAAGAAAAATATTTTATTAATCAAATATCGTTTTCCTTTATTCTAAAAAACTGTTTATTAGTCATAAAATTTGTTGTTTTTTTCTAAGAAACCTTTTACTAACCAAAAATCCTAGTTTTTTAATCTGAAAAACCTTTTATTAACCGAAAATCTTTTTTTCTATGCTAAAAAACCTTTAAGTAACAGAAAATCTCTTGGTTTTTTTTAAATTCCACTAACAATCAATTCAAATTACCTCGTTACCCATATTTCTCCAAATCGAATTCCCCTGAAAAGTTCAAGAAACCCACCACCACCTTTGGCTGTGAATTTTTGGCAACTTGCTAACTTTAGAAAGTTCTTAATTAAATATTCAAAATTTTCAGACTCCCAACGAGTCCATGACAGCATTGAGGGCGGCATAGAGAAGCTGGAGCTGTCCGTGGAAAACCTGAATATGCGGCTGGCCCGTCTGCTGGCGGAGTACACGGCCAGCCAGGCCAAGATCAAGCAGCGTTTGGCCAAGCTGGAGATGAAGTGAGTCTATAACTAAGTCTAATCTAACCCCCTTGACACGACCTTAACCCCCTAAAAAACCCTTGGTTTTCCAGTGGAGGTCCTGGCACGTGGCGGCTGGAGTGCGAGCCACAGACGCGAGTACGCAGCGGACGCCTCTATTCGCTGCAGCCGAAGAGGCGCCCACGTTCGCGACCCGACGCCACTGCCAAGAGCGGCGAGGCTGCCAAACAGAATACGCTCTAAGCCCCCCAGGAAGGGGAGGGAGGCTGGAGAACGCTCCCCCAACCCCCCTAAACACAACCTCCCCCCCTTGAAAACAAGGCCGGAAAATAGTGATAAATGCATTAAACTTGCAGGAGTAAGACCCTTGGCCCCGGGCCAAAAACTTTCCATGAATCTGGTTTTTCCCCGGGTAAAAGGTAAAGTTAAATCAATTTTTAATTTTTACAATTAGTTACGTTAGGGAAAGCGAGGGGAAAGCGGGGGCAGACTTTATAAATTTGTAAAATGATTCAAAACTGAATGTGCCTCAAAAAAAACAGTGTGTGTGCGTGTGCGAGTAGAGCTAGTTTAAGGGAGGTGAAAGAGATAGGTTCGGAGGCAGAGAGAAAGCTAGAGAAGTTAACCCACTACGATCCAGTGTACATATTTTAAGCATAGTCCAATTTTACAAGCAACCAGCGAAACAGGTTTGCCTAGGCTAGGATGTTTTTACACACACACGGACACACACCGAACAAAAGGATTAATTGCACCAGCAAAAAAAATAAAAAATCAGATAGAAATATATAGAATCACAACACACACACACAAACAACAAACTGACCAAGAACCGAAGAAGACGTTGCTGAAACTACTTAGGAGAAGGAATACTTAAGGCAGGACAGGTTAAGGATTAGGGCAGGCAAGGATTAAAGGGGCATCAAACCGAACAAATCGAATTCAAAGAAAGCAAATGTTAACAAGCAAGCTTCCAAAGCTTCCAAGCCAAGGCAAAAAACAAAACACAAGAGAAGGAAAGCTAAAAAAAAAAAACAAGAAGAAAAACATAAATTTAAAAAGTGAAAGCAAAAAAACATAAACAAATGAAATGTATTTTTATATTAGTCCTAGACATTGAGTGTACAATGTATTGTCTATGTGTAAGTACGGCTAAAGCTACAGAATAAACGAGAATCGAGTCAAATTATACGGAGCACTTATGGCGGGCGTAAACGTATCCGGAGCAAGTGTTTCCACATGCTCCAGAATTTCACATTTCCAGGGATTCAGCGGCATGCAAATCGCCCACTGCCTCCGGCCTCCACGCAAAGGATTCTCTCTGTCTCTGTCTCGAGCAGGATTCTTTTTACCGGCTCTAATGACATCTACTCTACGAAGGCGTAGAAAAAAGAAGAAAGAACCCCCTCTCCGCCCAAGGAAGAGGAAAACGCAAAGGGAAACTGTAGATGAGGACAGCAACAAAGTCAATAAATGCAAACGCATTGGGGAAAATGACAGCGACACGCGTTGGCTTTTTAGGTGCGACTTCTTTGTGTGTACAACGCACAACGTGGCGTATGAGCAATGCCAATGTGGAGAGAAGAAGAAAAACAGAGGGAAAAAAAGGTAAAAAATAAAGGTTTGACAAAGAAGTGTTGAGGGGGAACACTCTACACGGTAAGAAATTACTAGTAAATTTAATTTAAAATATAATTCATAAAGAGGTTCACGTTTTTCAGAGGAAATTAGAGTTAAGAACCCCTTTAAACCCTATGAAAATGGCTTCGTAATAAATAAAATAAATCAAAATCTCAAAAAATAAATAAAAACCGCAACTCAAGCATTTTAATTTCAAGTGCAAAAAGTTGCCTGGAGCCATGTGGAGCCATGTGGAACCCCAAAACGGTCGCATCATGCCGTAAGTGCAGTAAAAAATCAATTTTGACAAAATGTGGAAAAATACACTCCAAAAAGCCTTAGGAAAATGAAATGGGAAAGGGTGTGTGGCAGAGAGAGAGAGAGAGAGAGGGAATGGGAGGTGGTGTGATGTGGGGAGCGCCCCTTGAAAATCACTTGGGCATGGGGCGTGGGGCGTGGCACGTGAACGGAACCGATTGTGGTGAAGAGGCCGCGGCGGAGGGGCGTTGGAAAATGACTGACAATAAAATGTTGACGCAGCCAAAGAGCATTATGGATACAGGGTGCTTGAAGGCGATTGGATTAAGTCGATAAGTCGGTCCCCGGGATGATGGGATCCTTTAGCAGCCCCAAAAAAAAACAAAACACAATAACATTCAGCGGAGTACCTGCTGGTCCCTGCTTTATTGAAGGCGCGACGCGGCGCGGCCTTTTCATGCAGCCTAAGCTGATTGATGTTGAGGACCCTTCAGTTCACACATCTGCATAAAATAAATCCTAATGTGCACAATGTTGTTGGTTTTAAGTTTATGAAAAAAAAAAAACAGAATATATAAAGGTCGCAGTCGCATGCCCTTACTTTAGTTGAAAAGAAATCAAGTTTACACAACAACTAATTATAAGAAAACAAAGCCAACAAAAATATGAAGAATCCCCTAGACAACAACCATTGAGATGAGCGAGAGAAGGAATAAATTATCATAGAAAACATATTCCTAAAAAAATATAAAGAATACACCAAGGTCAACAACCATTAAGGTAGCAGGAGATCGAAGTGCAACGAGAACCAGCAACGAGAGACGATGGTCCTGTGACTCTGTGGGATAAAACAAAAAAGTTCGCAGTTGCATACACTAACTTCAGTTGATAATATTTTAAGTTTATCCAAGAAATTATTATAGAAAAACTACACCCAAAAAAATATTAGGAATACCTTAAAATCAAAGCAACGAGTAGAGTATACAATAATGACCCTAGAATGACGACTAAGAAGAACGAGAACAAGCAACGAGTAAGGACAAGGAGGAGGAAACCAGAAAACCGACTAAGAACAACGAGAACGAGCAACGAGAAACGACTGTCCTGCGACTACTACCCAGTTTCTTATCTTTTTAAAAACCAATGTGTTGTCCTTAAACTCTTAATTATTATTATTATTACAGAAAGTAGACATAGGTATACGAAACTTAAATGAACACTATGTTGAATAAAATACTTTATAAAATTAATTAAATAAAATAAACAAATATATATTTGGTTTTCTGAATATATTTTCAATATGTTTCCCGCCCAAGCTAAGCTTCACAAAGAGCAAATAAAGTGCTAATAATTATTCCACTTACCCAGTTACCCCATAAGAATATGAAATTTCATATAATTTACCAGAAGTATGTGGTCTTTCTCTTTACCAAGTAAACCGACACCAATCCATCGTACATACATAAAAAAGGAGACCTTGATTGGCAGCAGTTAAGTAGCCAAAGTCTTAGGTGTCATTAGGTTCCCTCCCCTCCCTACAAAGTAGCCTGATTTCCCCCCGCCAAACTCAACATAAATAACCCTAATCACAAGAGACATATACAACATATGTACATTCATATATAGTTAGATATTTGACACAAAACAATATGTATTCGCGTAACAATGTACAAACCCTGCGTTGCCTGCAGTGCATGAAAGAGATCCAGTGCTCACCCGTCGACCCCGGACCCATGGTGCTTCACATCCAACAGGATCACCCGGAGATCTTTGCAGTGGCCAAGGAGAAGATCAAGAACTTGCACACGCTGATCGGCGCCAAGCCCAGGATCTGTGATGATCGCCTGTCGAAGAACAGCAAGGATTCGCCAATCTCGGAGACACAGATGGCCACGGCGGCAGTAGTGTGTAAGTGAGAAAAATGCATTTATTAAGGAGATCTCTGATTTATCCACAATGTTATCCTCCCAGATTTGGCCAATAAGAAAAAGAATGGACATGGAACTAGGGACAACAGGTCCCCGACAGCCGACGATCATGTGGTGGTCTCCAACAGGGAAGAGACTTCCTGCCAGCCCACGCCCTGCACTTGTCCCGCCGACAAGGAGGTGAACCGCAAGCAGAGCTTCAAGGCATCCATTACGCACTGGGCACCGGCGGAGGGTAATATCTTTTGTCCCAGCTGCGGCTTTAGCCAAAGGCCACAGATCAGGACCGCCATGGAGATGAGAAGCACTGGAAGCGCGGCCAACTGCATCTTCGCCTGCTGGCCTCTGTGCTGCCTGCCGTGCCTGGAGAGCCGCGAGTATCTCTACTGCTCCAACTGCCGCGCCTTCCTGGGCATCTATGATCGCGAGAAGAACTGCGTGAGGCCCAGCAGGGAGTTCGTGGTGGCCTCCACCGAAAAGGAAAAGAACTCCACTATTATTAAGGATTAATTTTTAATATTTCATTTAACAAATTGTTCGTGTAAATGGCAAGTAAGAAAGTGTACGCAAACGGAGGAGGGAGAGCTTTCCGCGGAGCTTTGCCCTGTGTTCTAGTCAATACAGAAACCACTTGACTTGCTTCATTGGTGGACAGCTATTTGGGTTTGTTCCTGGGCCCGTCCCGCCTCCTTGGCCGCCTTCTCCGCGCGCTTCTTCTCCCTGCTTTCCAGGATCTTTTCCCTGGACTTTTGGGCTCTTTCAGCACAATCCTTGGGTTTTGTCTTCAGGGTCATCTCATCCACGGCCGCCTGCTTGCGGGCGGAACGCGAAATGCAGCGTTCCGAGCAGTTCACAGGCACAAATCTTCCAATGAAGCAGCCGCAGTGCAGGCAATAGTGATTGATGTCCTGACGACCAGGCCATTTTTTACTAAAATTAGTAAATAAAATTCATTAATCACTCGTGTAAGGTTTTCTAATTACCAACCAGAGTTTGGTGAATCCCAGGAATCGCTGCAAACAGGTAACCACCTCCAGCTGCACCACACTCTGGCCATACTTCTCGCAGGCAGGACACTGCAACCAGGTGGAGTCCTGCTTCAGGTAACCCACCTGCTGCTTGTGACTGACACTAATGGCCACTATCTGTGGCTCGTCGACGGTCATGGCGTTGTGAGTTCTTTGGAGAACGAGCGGCTACTGAAAGCGAAATTTATTTTAAGAGATCAAAAGTGTGGCAAGTCAGAGATCTCTCTCTCTATCACTCTGGTTCTCTGATGATTCGCGGTATTTCTCTAATTCTCTTGTGTGTGAGAGAGACCTCTCTGAGGCGTTGGTCGGGTAATTAAGTTAAGGCATCAAAAAAATATTTAAATTACTCTCGATTACAAAATTTCTAACGATGCATGGAGAATAATATTTTAAGCATAAAAAGTTGATTATAAATATGTTTGACAGTTTCTATAAATTATAATAAAGAATATGAAATATCTTAAATATATAAGACATTTTATAATTGTAATAAACACTATGGACAATAATAAAACTTCTGTATTTGTTTGTATCATTATAATTAAAAAAATAATCCCTTGAATAATATTAAGTACCTTTTCAAAAATACAATTTGTGTAATTTTTATTTCTATTATTTCTTTTAATTATAATTAAAACTCCTTGTATAAAATACAATTTCTATTCGATTATAAAAGTTTCTCTATTTTTTTGTATTATTGCTTATAAATATAATAATAATCCCTTGAGGATAATAATTATATTATAATTTCTATATTTTCTTTGTATCATGTCTAATAATTAAGTGTTAATTTATATTATAATTATTATAATAATAATTTCTCCAAGAAAATCAAATAACTTTAAAAAAAGAAAAAAGACTTCTTTAAATTAAATATATAAAACTTGTTTTATTTATAAAAATTACAAGAAAAAGCTATAATTTTCGGCGCAAATATTTTCTCTCCGTGTGCTGTGATCAATGATCATTAGTGGGTAGTGTGAGGGATCAGATGACATCGTCGCCGGTGACCTACAGCTGTGGGCGCCGGTACACGCCCAGGTACTCCCCGCAAGCGCCACAGTGATGCCTCTTAGTGCAGCAACGCAGAAAGGATCTAACCACTCGAGTGGTGGCCTTGGTTCGGCAATAAGGACAGGTGATCTCGTTGGGGCCAGGACCCACGGCAAAGTACACGGGTTTGGGATCCTGAGCCATTTTAGCGGACGGTGGAGAGGAGCGGCGGTGTTGACGGTTTCGAAAACAAACGAAGACTGAGGGCAGCGGAAAAGAGAAAGCTATAAAATGAAAGAAATATTAAAGAGAGAGAGACTAACCCCGAGAGAAATCAAGAGAACAACTGAGAGAATCTGATTCAGTTTCTGTTTTATTTTGGTTTTATTTTGGTTATCGATGCTTTCGCAGTGGGTGGGTTGGCTGTTGTTGTGTTTTTTTGTTGTAGAAAATATGTGTGGAAAATGTGAAAATTAGTCGGTGGTTGCCTTCAATTTCAGTGCTGGCCGCCGCTTCATGGATCGCCCAAAGTAGCAGCCACAGTTGCCGCAATAGTGACTCCTGTCCGTTTGCTTGCAGGGCACATAGTAGTTGAAGCAGCAGCAGCAGCAACAGGTCCTGCAAGAAGGTCCTTTCTCTATGATTTTTATTTTTATTTAAGGATAGAATACTTACACAAAAAGGCAGCCCACAATGCGATTGATTTCACTGGCCCACCACTTGAGATCATTCTGGACCACACTCAGATCCTTGATGCCGCAGGCGGGGCACTTGATCTCCACAGCCTCGCGGGGCAGATTGAGAAAGGTTCCGGCCAGCGGTGTGGCAAAGTTCTCATAGATCTTACGCTCCCGCTGATCCTCGAGAGCCTTGGCCGCCCGCTCGCGGGCCTCCTGCTCGGTTTCGGGTTCCTTCTCCGGCAGCGTCGTCGTCTTCGTCATGTTTGCTCTGCAAAATCGAACTGAAAGCGAATTTTGGACAAACCAACGAAACAACCTGTTTGGGATATTGTGAGAGAGGAAAGAGAGCGGGGTGTGCACTGAGAGAAAAAATATACAACAGAAAATTATATTTTTGTTTAATAAATAAATTAAAGCAATTCTTTATTTGCTAGAAAGAGTCTCTAGTATCGCATTATCTCAGATATTATAAATATTATTATTTTTCTATATTCCATTATATATTCCGTATTCTTTCCTTACTTTTCTTTATTTGAAATTCGTTGAAAAATAATTAAATTTCACATTATTCAATATTAAACCCATAATAAAATTAAGTACTATTTTCTTTCATTTATTTTTCTCCCAGTGTTTCAAAGAATAAGAGCTTTTAAAGAGTCACAGAGAGTCAACGAAAGAGAGCAGCCAGAGAACTTATTTACGATCCGTCTTTAATTGAGTTAGAATGCGTAATAGAATTATAGAAGAACAGAGAAGTGAAATATTTGGCATTAATGTATATAATTGTAATTGATTCGATGAATGAAACTATTTGGCCTTGCGCTGGATTCCCACTTTGCCGCCGCACGAACTGCAATAGATGCCCTTGGTGGTCCACTCCCGGTTGCAGCCACACCAGGTGCACACGCAGCAGATCCAGAAGAGCGGGAAGATACTATAAATTATGAAGAAGAAATATTAATAAAAATTAAAAGATGCTAAAGAGGAACCAACCCTTACCAGGAAAGCAAACTAAGACATAAGCTGGCATCCTTGCAGCTGGCTGCCCTCATCACAGCCGCCTGACTTCGCTCCCGGCACAGGGGACACTGCAACTTGTAGGTGGAGGGACCCACGGCATAGTAACGCAGGCGTGGCTGCTGGGAGGCGCTGGTGGATGGCACACTTGCTGCTGCCTCCTGGTGGATAAGGGTTACCTTCTCCGCTGCCTGCTCGTCGATAAAGGGCACCAGGCCATCGTCCACCACCACATTGGCTATGATATTCCTAGAGCGCTCCTCCGCCGTTTGGGCGGGCACCAATCTCACCCGCAACCTCTCCACCTGCTGATGCTGCTCCATGCTAACTGACTATCTGATCTCCGCCAGACACCAGAGCAGGCGAGAACCAAAAGAGAGATCGGGAGACTGAACGGGAGAGTTAATTGCTAAGAGAAATATCCCCAAATAGAGGGACAGAGAGGCAGAGAACAATGGCATGCGTTTGTGGATGACCATGGAGCCCATGATGTCATCCATTATGTGTGTGTGGCTTCCCAACCAGAACCAGATCGACAGCCAAACATTCCGCGAATATTTGTTTATCCAATAAATGGAGCAGTTCGAAAGAAAAAACACATCAACCACATGGAGAATGTTTCCAAATGTAGATACTTCCTTCGAATGTTCAATACTTTTGACTTGAGACTTCCGAAATATTAAATATATATCATAAATCATAACATCATAACCATATGGCATA
This sequence comes from Drosophila baimaii, assembly GCA_018874675.1. Lineage (NCBI taxonomy): Eukaryota > Metazoa > Arthropoda > Insecta > Diptera > Drosophilidae > Drosophila > Drosophila baimaii. The sequence goes on along the minus strand of JAEIIU010055601.1, from coordinate 48,817 downwards.
CATTCTCTTACATATTGATATGTTTGTGCTTGTATAATTATAATAAACTTTGATATTTTTGGCTGCTTTTTATTCAGTTTAATCAAACGGGTTTTCTTATCTTTTTTTAAATAAATAATTGATCGAGAGGAATCCTATTTCATGAGATTTTAATTAGCTGGCTCAATACTTTCCATGATCAGTGTATAGTTTTTGTAAACCCATAACGCGCTTGCCGGTCAATCAGCTGCTAACTAGTTTTTGTTTATGTTTATGTTTGGTTTTGCTTTGTTTTTCGCTTTGTTTGCATTTTTCTTCCACATTTTTAAGCTGAATTATAGTAAGAGAGTCAGAGAGAGACAGAGCTTTAAGCTCTATTACCATAGATTAATAAACATTAATAGTTAATTTAAGGTTTGAAAAAATAAAAATACGAAAAAAAACTTTACTGTATAACTCAATAAGCATATATACATTTAGAAAAATATAGATTTAAAGTCTCTAGAGTGCGATTATTTAAGATCTTCTTGGGTCTATTCGAGAGTCTGAAAGGGAATGATTGCCACATATCATATGTATAAATTTCGATTCGCTATTAAAATCTTAATTAATCAAATATAACATTTTGAAAAAATATATAAAATTTATTATTTCCAATTTTTTAACATTTTTAAAGGGATCTTCAAACAAATTTTAATTTGTATAATTTTTAAAAGCAATGAAAACTAACACAGAAAATTTTCCCAATTGAAATTAATAATATATTGGCTTTGTTATGATTTTGTTCAGTTTTGTATTTGTAAACGAATCATTTACAAATAACGATAAATATCGATTAAAAGTCCCTGCTATTTGGGTGATCTTAAGATAATCATTTAGATAATAATTTAGTTAATAATTTAGGTAATAATGTAGGTAATCTTGTGGGCATTATCCCCTCTTTTTTCGTTAAAAGAAATACAGAAATTGTAGTAAAATAATTACCATATATTTGCAATGAACCTCTTAACATATACAAGAGTTTATAAGTCCCAAAAATAGGGTAGTTCTTATATTAGGTTTCCGAATCCCTCTTGGTCAAACGCAACTTAAGACCCTCCTTGGTCACCAAAACAGGAGCAGCATCAAAGCGGAACTCCACCTCCTTGCGAGGGGCCTGCACCAGATTGAAATTGGCCAAGACCTTGGCCACCGCCACCTTGGAGTTGATTTTGCCCATGCGAAGAGCTGATAAAAAAGGATTTACATAAACTATATATAACTGATCACTTCATGAATACCGATCCTCACCTATGCAATGCCGAGGACCCTCTCCAAAAGGCATATAGGCGGCCTGATCGTAGTTCATATTATCCGCATCAAAGCGATGCGGATCATAGCCATTGGGATTGGGGAAATAGGCAGGATCACGATGGATGCCAAAGAGCGAGATCAGAATGGGAGTGCCCTTGGCAATAATATGGTTAGTGCCGGGAACGGGATAATCCTCAGTGCACTCGCGGTTCAGGAAGGGCAGGCCAGGATATTTGCGAATGGTTTCTGTTGGAAAAATTAATATTAAGCCACCAACAAATTCAAATCAATTTAAAATAGGTTCAAAAGTATGCAACCAAATATTATTAGTATACATTTCCGCCTCCCTTAAATTGATTTCCAAACCAACCCATAATGCACAGCTCCAAAAACTTTAAATCCTTTACAGCCTCGTAGGTGAACTTGTCCTTGGGCTTCAGGTTGTGCCTCTTAAGCACTGCATCCACCTCCTCCCGTGCCTCCTTCAGCAGCTCCGGATACATGGACAGCTCGTAGAGGGTGAACGCGGAAGCGGCAGCCGTGGACTCCGATCCGGCCACATAGAAGAGGAAGGCCTGGGCGGCAATCTTCTCGATGGACATCGATTTCAGCTGCTCCTGGGCCGTCTCCATGTCCCACACCTCATCGTCATCCTCGCCGATCTTTCCCGTGTTACGCAGCCGAATGAGCAGCTGCAGCATGTCCTTGCGAACTACTTGGTGTTGCTCCCGGAACTCTATTGTGCGCTTCATCATGTCTCGCAGGGATGTGAGGATGCGGCTCTCGTAGCCCAAGCGGTTCATTAGTTTGGCAATCCTGAAAAGGATTTTGGGATAAGAATTGTTATTATTAAAATAATAATATTTTTTCGTTTATATCTATCTAGCTATTATCATAATTATTATATGTAATTATATATACACAGGTCTAGGTTTATAAAAAAATTACTAGAGTCATTGGTAAGTTAAAATTAACTAAATATTAATTTCACAATGTTAGAAAATAAGTTAGGGTGTTATTTATATTTTTATAAGCATAAAAACTATATGTTCTAAGTATTCTATTTTTAATTTCTAATAAAATATTGCATTTATGCTTATAAAAATGTAAATAACACCCAAACTCATTTATATTTTGCTTTGAATTTCACAATGTTGTGACATTTAACTTTTAAGAAAAGACTTTGATTCCAAAACAAAGAAAGTCTTTATGTCCAGCTCTTAAAATAGTAAAACTTATTATATAATAAATTTAAGCTTCTAATTTCACCATGCATGTATGTTAAACTAAAGCAAATACATTTTTCTATTCCTAATTTAAAAAGAAGTAAAAAAATAAATAAACGCAAAGACTCATTTTCTTTCCGGCTAAGAAAATAAGAGAACTTGAAATGCAAACGCATCTAAAAATAGAAGCAGCCTTGGCACTTTAAGTGCAAACATATTTCACAAAATAATTGCATTCAGTACTGCATATATACTCCACAAATACATACATATATACATACATATATACACATCCATATAAACATATAACTATTACTCACATCGGACATATAAACATGGACATATTGTGAATCTTGAGCAGCAGAGACTTGTCCCTATTCGCCGAGCTGCTGATTTCCCGAAACTCATTATCCGGATTGCTAAAGCTGTCGATCTCCAGGCCAAATATCACCGAGCCAATAATATCCACCGCATACGTGGTCATCACATCCTTGATCTCCACCTCATCGCTCTCATCCAGAACTCCCTCCAGATGCTGCACCAGCTTGTCGCCCACCTCGTCTATGGTCCCGAACATAGCCTTAATTTTTCCCGAGGAGAACGAGGGCGTCAATTTCTGGCGCAGATTCCGCCAGGAAACTCCCCGCAAGTTGAACAGATTGGCGGACAGCGGATCCTTCTCCTCATCCACATACACTCCACGATCATGGAAGCTGCCAAAGTCACTGGTCATGATCTGCCTTGCCAGCTGGGCATCGCGGATGAGGATGCTCCGCTGGTTCATCATGTATATGCCCACGATTTTACCCTCGTGCCGGGCATAGATATCACCCAGAGCCATGCCCAAGCTGCGCTCCTGTTTCATCACCGTGTCCATTATCCCAAAGGGTATGACAGCGGGCTCCTCGTCCACGCCCAAACGCTGCCAGTGGGTATAGTGACGCCTCACATACTTGTACAGCAGACCCAGGCACAGGATCAGCAGGATCAGCAGAATGGACCACATTTTTTATGGTTTTTCTTGGATCCCTTAAATCTCCCGTTTTTTAAGATGATGAAATAGTTTTTGGAGCGCGATCTTCTCCCCACAAACTGTACAATTCTACTGAAAGGGGCTCGGTTTCTATGGGTCCCCCAGACCCTAGCGATAAGCACAACGAATGAGTGACCAAAGCAAACGACGATTTTAGTTTTTTTTTGCTGTTTTGTTTTGGCAATATTCCCGCTCTCTTTCTCTTCCAGCAAAATTAGGAACTGGAAAAAGCTTTCCTGCTCTTCAGCAGGGAACAGGGCGAAAAAAGAGAGAGCGGAGAGCCTACCTGTTGATCAAAGAACCCACCTGAAATATCACACAATTCTCTTGTTTGCTTAATATAAAAAATTAATTAGTTAGTTGTTAATTAAAAATGCATAATATTTTACTAATAAATCTAAGAGTTTAAAGCTGGCAATTCTTCAAGTTTTAAATACTCCTAATAAAGAATTGTTTCCAAAAACTTCCTTGAATAAAAATCTACTTTTAATTGCTTAAATAATTTGTATTTAATTTATTTATTAATTCTCATTAGCCAGCTTCGCTTCCAAGGCCTTACGCTGCCTGCCCAGCTTCTTCTCGTCCAGTTGCTCCTTTTCCACCTTACGGAATCTCTGCCACCTGCCATTGTCCTCCACTTCACCCCGCTGGAGACGGAACAGGGTTCGCTTGTACCAACTGAGGGTGATGTTGCGTCCTATGAAACAGCCACAGGAGCTGCAGTAATGGTTGACATCATGACGTCCCTTCCAGCGAATGGGATTGCTGTGGGATATGGAAAAAAAAATGTAAAAGATAGAGCACATGGTTTGATATGGGAACATAGTTAAGGTGGGAATAATAGCACTAAGAAATCTAAACACAGTCTTAAAAACTGATTTAACTCCAGTTTTATCTTAATAAAAAAGAAAATTAGCACTGGGAAATCTGGATAAAATACTATCTATAAGAAAACAGAGATTTGAATTGCGTTTTTCTTAATAAAAATTAAAATTAGTATTCGGGAATCTGAATTAAAAACTATCTATAAGTAAGATCAGGTTTAATTCGAGTTTCTTCTTAAAGAAAAATCTTAAAATGTTTGGTTATCATTAATAAACTTTAGATAATTTAGTGAAGTCCCCAGAAATAAATATAAATATATATAAACTAATAATATTTGAAGGGTTATATCAATAAATAATTTAATTAATGTCACACAAATTAAGTAATCTAATAATATTTCATAATGCAAATATATCTTTTGGATAATTAACACTAATTCGGACACTAAATAGGAACAATAAAAATATTCCCATAAAGAAAGAAGGAACCTCATGATATTTTATAGCCAGAATAGGTAAAAAGAATCAAAATGTCATAGAATTAATACTTCCAATATTTTATAGTAAATATAATTATATAAGGCACTATAAACCTGCCATAAAATACCATAATTTAATTCAAAGAATTCAAACTTTATATATCTCTAAACTAGTGCCATCATTCTGACCTCACTCGAGTGTGTATTTAAAAAACCCACCAGCACAGGAGCACATTCAGCGAGCAGGCTATCTTCTGTAGAATGGTCACCGCCTCCAGTTCCACGCGGGTGATCTGCAGCTCCTGGCAGGCGGGGCACTCCAGCTCCTGGGGCTCGGTGCTCAGGTGGCCCACGCGGGGCACTTGCGAGATGTCACCCTCGAAGGCACTCCCGTCCAGACTCTCGGTGCTGGCCATAGCGCGGTGAGAAGGTAACTGAATCGAGAGGCTCCCCCATAGCAAAAATGTATCTGTATCTGCATTTGTATCTACATCACAATGCGTGCTAAGAGCGGGCCAGAGAGTGCGAGCGATGGCGATGGCGATGCTTTTTTTTTGGAGGCACCGCCTGCGATGATGATCGAATAATAAATTCAAGTGTGCGCTAACTTATTAAAAAATTTGACAACAGCTGCCGGTTTATTTATAGATCGTTAGGAGAGCTACTACTAAGTGGAAGACCGACTAAGTGGGACGCCAGTGGAAGCCCAGGTGGCCACCGCATCTGCTGCAGAAAACGCGCTTTGTCTTCAGGCGACTCTGGAGGCAGGAGTACACAAAGGTCAGGGCGAAGATGGGGAAGCAGCTACAAATTGTAAAACAAAAAATAAAATAAATAAAGTAAAAAATAGAGGAAAGAACTTCCAAGATCCTTACCAGGACAAGGCGGAGAGCAGGCAGCTGAGCTGACCCAAGGCTCCGGTCATTTCCACCGTCTCCGTCTTGGAATTCTGCTGGCACAGAGGACATCGCACCTGGTAGCTACTCGGACCAATGCTAAAGAATCGCACCTGCGGCTTGCGAGGACCCTCGTCCAGCGTGGCCGTGGTGGCCGCCGAATTGGTGTCGCCCCCTCCCTGGAGATCCACCTCCAGATCCGCATCCAAGTCGTTCCCACGAGACATTGCGACTGGGCCGCAGTCAAATATTTTGGCAAATCCCCTCGGAGGCATTTCAATAAAGAGAAATTCTTCGATTGAAAGAGAAAAACGCGGAGAGAGTAATGCTAAAATAAACAAAAAATCTGTGTTTGGCTCTTCAGTCTCATCGCGACGCTCTCATCGCTCGCCGCAAGGTCAACAAAAAAAATACTTAAAAACTAAACAAAACAAATAATTAAATGCGGAGCACCCACTCCATGGTTCCCATTTTCTCGTTGCCCCCTCCGTCCTCGTCACTGTCTTTTCCATGCCCCCAAGAGGTAGCCGCACTTGCCGCAAATGACCCTGCAATCGTTATTCGAGCGTCTGGGGCAGCAGGGATATATGGGCAGCATGGCAAAGCAGCTGGAAATAAGGAATGAAAATGGAATTGTATTATTTAACAACAATAATATTGTGAAAACAGAGTACAGCTGAAGAAAAATTTAACAAAAATAGGGTATTTGTCAGGTTTGTGAAGGTTGGATTGCTTTAGCTTGAGAGGCAGATCTTATATGTAAGTTCATAACAGAAATACATTTGCCAAAAATTTGTATTATATTATATATTATATTATATTATATTTTATTATATTATATATATTATATATTATATTATTTAAAGACTATAGATTCTGGATACTTAAAAAAAAATACAAACTTGTAGAACGATTAAAATTTTATAATTTTCTAGAAGAGATTATTTTTACCTATAAATCAGTGGTCCGCAGTGGCATTTGTGTGTGTGATAAACAGAACATAGAGGTTATAAATGAGAATAAATAGCTAGAATTGGCTGTACAGAGAAATTTAAGGACCCGCGGAAGTGAGGACCAATTATATATACAGCTATTTTTTGTTTAACGAATAAAGGATTCGTTGAACAGGACAGTTCCTGTTCAGTTCTTTTTTTCCTTATAAAACTAAAGCATTTTCTTCATTGGTTTTGCAGTTAAAATATATATAATATAATTAATAGAAATTAATATTAAATTAATAGAAATCAATTAAATGAAAATAATATAATTAAAAGAAATTGGTTATCTATAGTATCCTGAGATAATAATGGCATAACATCCTACCCTCTAAGAATGACCAACATATTTTCATCCCCCCCCATCCTGCCCCACTCACCACATGGTCAGCAGTCGCTCCAGCCGAACGCCCTGCTCGTGCAGCCGCTCATTGCACTCCGGACAGTACATCTGCCGCAGGCAACTGATATTGGTGGCCGCCGGCGGTGGTGGCGATACCTTCTCGGCCAGCTGGCCCGTCGAGTTGCTCTTCCGGCAAAAGTACGTCTCCGGCTCAGAGTCCTCCGCGTAGCCATAGGGATAGCCACGATGTGGGGGCGTGGCCAGGAGCAGCTGATCCAGCGCCTGGGCCGACGCGGAGGGCTTGGTTGGGCCGCAGCTGGGATTTAGATTAATCTCCACCAGATCCGTGGAGAACTCCTCCTCCACCTCGGGCGCTTGCAGGTGGAACTTTAGCTGGCGGCTCATGTTGTCGAACTGACTCGACGCGGGTTTTCTGTTTGTCTATAAATTGGGTTATTTTTTTTTACAATTGAAACATTGAAAACATTAAAAAATGGCAGTTGGGGCAGCGGACGGGGGTAGTCTGTTGGGGGCGCAGGGGTGTTTGGGAACGGGGGAATTGGCCAAACCAGTTGTTCATCTGTGTTTTGTCAAGCCCCCGGAGTGCGTACTATTTGCCATAGCGGTATTTGCCTAACACTATTTTCATGGCTGCGGTGTTAACGGCTGCACTTGAACGCCGCCGAGTCAATGGTAAAAGCTCCCGCAAAGCTGCCGTCGAGTGGGTGGCAAGGCGAGCTTTTAACCATAAAAAGCAACGGTTAAAGTGTAGTCTGATTAACCCATAGGTGGCAAGGAGGTTGTAAAATGATCTTAATGAAAAATAATTAAAATAAAAACAGTTTTGTAAAAACTATGTTAAAAAAAAAATATTTATATCATAAAAGGTGGTTGGAAATATTGTTAATTACTAAATGACAAATTTTTATTTCATAATTCTTTGGGTAATTAATTAATTTAAGTTAACAGATGAACAACATATTTTAATTGCATTAAATTGTTTCATAATTTATTGGTTTTTTTAGAGAATATAAATAATATTATATCCCTATATTCTTTAAATAAACACCTTTATAGTTAATTAGTGATAAAATAATAGAATAATTATTAAATGCCAAATGAATAATATTCCAGTATTAACCGTAGGTTAAATATGTTGCAAAGAATATACCTAAAATTCCCAAGTACGACTTTGGTGACACGTTTGTTTAACCAAGAATACTAAAGTTCCTTAAATATTATTTGAGAAAGGAAATATTTATCACAGAAAAAAAAAGTACTCTTTTTACAAATAAATAACTTTAACCATACGTATACGTAATATTATTTAAGAAAAAATCAGCAAAGAATAATAATAATAATAATAATAATAATAAGAATAATAATAATAATAATACTAATAATAATAATAATATATATCTTACACTAATCCCAAGCCTTTAACCATACGTATACGTAATATTATTTTGAAAAAATCTGCAAGATATTAATAATAATAATAATAATAATAATAATAATAATAATAATAATAATAATAATAATAATAATAATAATAATATATCTTACACATACATATCCCAAGTCGTCGATAGTCAACCTTTAACCTTACGTATACGTAATATTTTTAAAGAAAAAATCTACACCGCTTATAAGAACAGATGTCTAATTAAATATTTTAAATGTAGGCTGCAGAAATGGCATTACGCTGCTGAAACCGGTACAAATCTGTACAATTACAATTAGTATTCAAATGAGAGAGCGTGAGAGCAATAACCTGTAGATTTATACTCTCTTCCCTTTGCTGATTCTCCAAAACAAATACACCCAAGTATTTCAATTTTCCCTGCATGCCAAGTTGTCAAAGCGACCAGCGCTTATTCATCAGGTATCACTCGTATCAGTCGAGTGAGTCATCCATCTCACACTTATTTAGAGGAACATCGACGGCATTCACTAAATCAAGTACACAATAAAGAAGATATCCGTTTATGAGCTAAAACCGAAAACCCCAGCTGTGTAGGAGCTATCACATAGTAGCGATAAGATAGGAATCCAAATGTTAAGGTATTGCGGGAGCTCCAGTTTCACTTGTCTCCCCAGTGCAGCGCCAGCCATTGAAGCGATCGGTTCAGTTCGTTCGGAAATTTTAGGAGACACAGAGAATACCAGCAACCCAGAGTCATGGACAGCAAGCAGCCTCCGCCGTACAGTGAGCAGGCCGGATTCACGCCCGCCCAGACCTATCAGCCCGGTGGCCCCACCCAGCCGCCGCTTTACCCACCGATGTCCCAGCCGCCACAGACTTCCACGGTGATCATTCAGACCACAACCACCTCCAATCTGGTGCCCATTGGCAGCGGTCCAACGCGCATTCGTTGTCCCTCCTGCCATGCCGAAGTCCTGACCACCGTAAAGAGCACACCCTCCGGCAGGACGCACTGCTGGGCCCTCATTCTGTGCCTGTTCATGTAAGTTGCTAAGTCATCTGATCGCAGAAGGTTTCCTTTTTTTTGTAGTCGCCGCCACTGCAGTTGGCATATATAACAGCTGGTGGGGTGTAGGCTTGAAAAAATGCAAGGGGGTGTGATAAAAATAAGACTGATGAAATAAGTGGGATTATATTTGGGAACATTAGACCCTCTTATGGATTATCTTTATTATTAAAACTGCTTTCTTGACAGTAACAATTTTGTTCAGAAGCTAAAAGGTGGAAATCAGATTTAAACTAACATTTTATTTGTTGCAAAAGAAGATAGATAGATAGATGTCATTGTAAAATTATTAATAAAAACGTTTTCTGAATAGTGAAAATATTTTTCAAAAGTAACAAATACCTAAACTTTTATTTAATTTACATTTTATTTAATCTAAAAGTTTGGATAATCCTTAATATAAAAGAACTTGACTTAAATTAGATTACTAATTAGTAAAATTAACAAATTTCTAGTTAGTTTGTGTTTGTCTGAATTTCTAAATAATATTTTCTTGTCGTATTCCATATTTTCCTTTATTATTATAAACCAACTCTTCACATAAAGGCTTATCAATATAGTGTTATACATAGTTAAATTTCCTATCTATAAACTCTTACTCAAAGTAAATATTATTCCATTTTTAATAGACTCTTGCAAAATGAACTCATAATTTTATTGTTTATTTAAATAGATAAAATATGTATCATTTAGTGAGATAATAAGCTACATAAACACCAGAAAAAATTGGTGTATATATGATTTATAGCAAATACAGCAATTTTACAACTTCCCCTATACCCAACGACCTTATGTCTGGACTAGACACATTATTGCTTTAAAAATGACAAAATCTACGCCCATGCCGAACACTTGCGACACCTTATCGCCAAGCTGCCAGCCAGCGAGTACAATAGGTTTCTATATGTTTCTATATACATACTAGAGAACAATGTTATCTCAACTGGCAATGGAGTTGAGTCAGATAGCGCAACGGCGGCACTGATGGGGCCGGGCTGAAAACAAGCTAACTGAAAGCAAATGAAAGCAACTGAAAGCGACTGAAAGTTGCCGGAAAACGGGTGCTCCCCATAGGAATTAGTGCGGCCATTAGGCGGGGAACTCTAACTAACTAACTAACTATTAACTTAACAGCTAATTCCCCGAACCCATCTTATCGATCTCTATATAATCATCTCTATATTTATTTTTTTTGTAGCTGCTGGCCCTGCGTTTGCTTGCCGTACTGCATGGACTCCTGCCAGAATGCCAACCACTATTGTCCCAACTGCAGTGCCTATATCGGCACCTACGAGAACTAAATACTATATATGTATAGGAGATCCCTAACCATTAACCCAGCCATATTCCAACGATAAACTGTAAAACTGTAAATATATTTCTTGTATCAATCATTAAAAGAAAACACACACGTATTAAACATGAGATTCAAAAACAGGAAAGCGGAAAAGCGAATGTTTAACTTGGCTTGCTTACCTAACTAACTTAATTACGGTGGCAGCCTAATCACTCGGATTGGTCATAAAGCACCCACAACACCACAGCTGCTACTGATTACGTGGAAGTTAATATCTTGGAAATAATTATAACCAGGTTCAATGGCACCTTTTTTAATGCAGTTAGTCATATCACATATGTAGTATGGTGAAAATGTAGGTTCCTACTTGGATTATAAATGCCATATAACAGCTTAAAATTCAAGATTGATAATGGCGATAAAGGTATATAGGATTATTGATCAATTACCTCAGCAAGTATTTTAAGTAAATGATTAAAAAATCATAAGGTTAGAGAGAAACAAATTGCGGAGGTTACTTCCTACATCTTATAGAATCTTAACAAGTTGATGCAATATTTAATATCTTCATAAACTGCTTATTTAAAGCAATTATAGAAGGCTTACTTCATTGTATTTACCTTATCAATTGATAAGTTTTGAAGAATTTGTAGAATATACCTACATATTTCAGATTAAAGTTAACTTCTGGCTATTAAAATCCAACCAATCACGTTTAGGTCTTACTGCAATAAGTATTTTAAAGAAGTTGTAAGGAAGTTCAATGCTATACCAGATTAATTTATAACTAAAGCCCCATAAATCCATAAAGAGTCTAATAACTGATTAATTAAGATTAAGAATCTGAAAAATTCAAGGTGTCTAAGAAAAATGTGAACCCTAGTTTTACCTTCGATTTTTATTTATTCCAAAGAGCACTTAATTTTTTTTCTTCAGTTTTACTTACAATGTTAATCGATTCGGCGCTGAACTAATAGTTATTACGAGACTATTTTTAGTATACAATTCAAAGAGAACATTATATGTGCACAGGAAAAAATGTATTGACATAATGTAAGGGTGTTATTTGATAACCTTTATAAACTGAAAGAAATGCTAGTGCTTTAGGAATACAAAGACAAAATCTACACATCGTCAGGAACAAAACAGTGCTCTAGAAATCACAAGATAAAATCACTAAGATCAAAGTGATCTTATAACCTAATCCTATATCGATTCTATAGATCTTTGGGAACCCCTTTTAATTTCGTTTAATCTAAATTAATCAATTGTTATTAAAGTGTACAAAGTCACTGGAACGAGGGCCAATCGATAAGGTACTGCAATTGACAACTCTCTTTGCCCACCGCCGCCCCCGCCGTTATTAGGGTTTGAAATGTTTTCATACAGAAAAAAGTAAAACCTGTCGATTAGTCAGGAAAAAAAAAGATAACGAGTAGCGATAGAGCGACGGTGCCATTAAGTGGCCGCCGATTTCAGTGCCTGTCCCGCCGCATGAACATGAACACCACATGGGTGGGCACTGCTCCGCATACGGACACGGAAGTGTCGCCGCCGCCGCCGGCGTCGAACTGCGGCGTGGTGGTGACCCAGATACCCATTTACACCTTGAACGGAGTGGGGGCGGGCGGCGCCATACCCCTGGCAGTGGGCTGGAAAAAGATGCGGGTGCGTTGCCCGTCCTGCAAGGGCGAGGTGGTCACTAGTCTCCTGACCTCGCCCACCCGCAAGACCCACCTATGTGCCCTGACCTTGTATATCTGCTGGTAAGTCGCGAAGAGTTTACTGGGCTGTATGTAATGTAAATAATGGATGTTTTTCGCCTACAGTTGCTGGCCCTTTATATGCCTGCCTTACCTCTTCAATTACTGCAAGAATGTCGAACACTACTGCCCCAATTGTGGATGTCACATAGGATCTTACACTATTTGAGTAGATCCTGCAGCCACAACCTGCCAGGAAGCATTAATCAAAGGAAGTTTGAAGATTATAACTTATAAAAAGCCAAAGTAATAGCAATATATCGACAAGTATTTTATTAAGTAAATATTGTATTAAATTTAAACCGAAGTTATCACCTATACATGCATAATAATTAATAATATTATTTTTATCATGAAATTAACCATTTAAAAAAAAACCCAGAAACTGTTTTTTAATGCTTTAATAATTGAATAAGAAAATAAAAGCAGTTTTTACAAATATATCGAAAAGCTAGTGACCCACCACACTTAGCTGTACCCCAAATATGTAGCTTTACACCGGAACACTTTTCTACACCTTTACCTTTTATAATATTCCATTTCCTGGCTTTTTACTATTGTAAAAGTAGCAACAAGATCGTAACAAAAAACAATAAGCACTGTGTCTAACAAAGTAAGCAATGTACATAACGTTATAGCTTTATGCTAAACTATAAAGTTTTCTAATTACTAAGATCTACAGTTAATCACCCAATTTATAATTTTATTATCCCGTTTCCCACTGAATTTAAATTTAAATATTAATCGAAATCATTACATCTTCAGCAAAAACCTATCGATAGGTGCAGCTGTCGATCATATAGAGTCGTCTCCCTCTAGCACGCTGCAAAGCAAGAGATTTGTTTGTATTTTTGTTTTCCGCCAAGCACATTGCATTCGCTTTGCTGGCGGAGCTTTTTACGATTGTGTTGACCGAAGCGAACCATTTGCTTCTGTCTTGGCGGTAGCAGCGGTAACGTGCTGACTCAGAGCCCAACCGCGCCGGGATTCCAAGAATTGTAAGATAAGCACCGACGCGAAAATGGACTACAAGCGAGTGGACTCTCCGCCGGCGTATTCGGATGACTTGGCCACTGCGCCGCCGCACGAGATGGATCACTATCAGCCGCAGGCGCGTCAGCAGCAGCACCTGTATCCGCCCATGCCGATGCCCCAGATGATGCCGATGCCCCAGGCCCCAGCTCCGGCACAGTCGCCGCCGGTGAACGTGGTTCACCACCAGACCACTGTGCTGGTGGACACCCCAGGCCACGGTATGATCTGTCCCCACTGCAACGCCCGGATTCGGGTGCGTGTGGAGCACCATCCCACTGGCAAGACTTACTGCTTGGCGGCTTTCCTTTGCCTGTTCCTGTAAGTAAATGCATTTTATACATATCTACATACATACATACATATGTACATCCATACGTATGTACATATGTATGTATGTATGTACATACATAACTGCAGTCAAGATAATAGCACCGAAAAAAAAAGCTTCGACAACACCTTGATACGACAGGGATTTACGGTTGATTGAGCAGGCATACAGTGGGTCACAAAAAATAAATTATACCTTCAACGCATTAAAAATGTGTATTTTGCCCACTGCCACTACCGAAAGCAATATAAAAATGAAACGATCTTGCGACATTCCTTATTTCCACCAAGCTTAATGTTAACGAAAGTCATTTTTTGTTATTAACAGTAAAAGCTCGATAGAGTGAACCCATGAAAAAACAAGAATTAAACTAAGTGCGCTATAATTATCAAAGAAGAATGAAATTTGATTTTTTTTTTCAAGAAAAATGATATATATTAAATAGTATACTTTTCATACATTTTTTAAAAGCTTGATAATAAAACCAAGAATATAAAGAATATAGAAAATATACTCAACAATTTTGTTGTTATCTAAGCTTAATTTTTTGTAAGAACTTACTGAACCAGATAAGCCATAAGTGGTGCGAAATAATATACGAAAGAGCTGTAAAAGAAAAATATATAACCTTCAGTATCAATGGATTTCCTTATAACAAATGTAAACAAAAATGAATCTGCAATATGTATGTACATTTCACAGGAAATGTGTGTAATCGATCGTATCTGGTAAACAATATTTAATATATTTCCTCCCCCCCCCCCACCCAGGTGCTGGCCCTGTGTATGCGCCCCATGCTGCTGCAACTGCTGCTACAAGACCTCCCAGTTCTGCCCCAACTGCAACGCCTGCTTGGGATCGTTTTGAAGACGCCAGCGAAAAATATTCGCCAAACTCTCATATAAACACAAACTGAAAGCTACATATTCGTATGAATGTTCTCATACATATATATGTATTTACATAATATATATAATATTGAGTAGATTTACTGGAACATTTATGAATAACCCTTACACAAACATATGTATACGTATAAAACAAAGAAAGAAGTATCTGTATCTACATATACAGTATGCGTAAGAAACTGTAAACATGAATGATGACATGATGAAAGATTAAAGCTTTGCCGAGCAACGCATTTTTGGGGAATTCCCCCATTACTGAAATCCTTTTGTTTTGGTTTTTTATTTGTAGAAAGTAATTAAATATTAAATATTGGAAACGTACAAATATTGGATTGAATTGAAAAAAATACCCTTTAAATGTTTATTACGTACTCATATCCCTACATTAAACATAATAAATTACCTGGCCCGCTCTCACCACTAGATGATTTCATAATACATATATGCATATAACCCTTCGGGGATAAACCCCATGGATTTTTCTTTATTTATTCTGTACAAGCTCGATGCAGTGAATCCACCAAAAAAGCTGGAATTAAACTAAGAACCTAGTTTTATAATATGTTTATACAAAAATAAAGCCCAAGTTTCCGTTCACTCTGTGGACTGTGCACTGTATGCTATTATCAATTCCACTTTTTAATAATTAAATATACTGATAAAGCTTGAATTTAGAAACTTCAACTGAACCAGATTAGTCATCAAGTAACAGTAACACACCACATCAATGGGAATGAAATAAGTACATTCACTTCACAGGAAATGTGTAATCCATCGTGTCCGGTAAACAGTAATTTAATGTTTCCCCTCCTCTAGGTGCTGGGCCTGCGTTTGTCCTCCATGTTGCTCCAACACTAGCTACAAGACCTCGCAGTACTGTCCCAGATGCAAATTCTGACTCATATCTATAGATACATATGTACATGTTCATATGTATGTACATACATATGAACTGGACCACCGATAATGATATTCTTAAGACTTGCCATTCATACACTTGTAAAAAAGTAAGAAGTCTGCTTTCTTTATGTACATATATACATATGTATGTACATATGTATAAGAAATTGTTGAAAAGATAAACAAATAAACTTTTTTCAAGCAAGGTATTTCCTGGGATTCCCCTTAATGTTTTGTTTTGGTTTCTTTGTTTCTGAATATCTGGCAGCACTGTTGCTGTCATTGTCCTTGTAGTTCAGGAAAAAGTATATATTTCAAGCAATGGTAAATTAGGAATAATTTAATGTTTGTAATAGATCTTCATATTATAGCAGTTGAACATTCTAATTCTAGATTAATTTAAAAATCAAAGTTTGGTAACAGTCATCTTGCGATAGCTTATCGATATCATTAGGAGTATCGCACAATCTTATAGTCGTCTCGCTCTCTCTCAAGCCCATAAAAAGCGCAAAGTTGTACCTCAGTTTGGTTGTGAGATTTTCAAGAGCTGTCTGCCTACCATTTGCGAGATTTGCTTCTGGAGAAAAGTTACCTTAAGATCTAGTATTCATAAATATATACCAATATAGCGAGTATGGATTCGAAAGGCCTAAACAACTCCCCACCGCCGTATTCGGATGAACTGGCTTCCGCTCCACCGCAGGAGATGCAGCCGCAGGTGCCGATGTCCCCTCAGATGTCGCCACTTCTTCCACCAGTGACCCACCACCACCGTGGTCCACCAGACTCATGTTGTGGTGGACAATCCTGGACAGGGAATGATCTGTCCCCAATGCAATGCCAGGATTCGGGTACGAGTGGAGCGCCATGCCACTGGAAAGACCTATTGCTTGGCTTTGGTACTCTGCCTCTTCCTGTGAGTATATTATCAATATAGTATATAAACATTCAAGATTTAATATTATTTTAAATTTAAATAAAACCACTGTTATTTCGACTGCAACTAGAAAATGTATTTTGCATGAAATGTAATACACATGCCAGAAAAAGTATGCGTACAAGCTCGATGCCTAACTTTGATCGCTAAAAAAACATATTTATATCGACTTGATTTTTTTTATATTGTTAACACGTTTATTTATTATAGTTATGTACAGTTTTCATTCTTATTATAACTAAACTTATTTTATTAAAATTAAAAAACCAAAAAATCAAAAATTTTTATCCAGAAAAAATATTTAATTGCCGGATCGTGCCTCGTAAATAATACTCGATTTTCTCCCTTCAATCCCCCAGTTGCTGGCCCTGTGTTTGTGCTCCATGCTGCTGCAACTGCTGCTACAAGACCTCTCAGTTCTGCCCCAACTGCAACGCCTGCCTGGGATCATTCTGAAGACGTCAGCAAAAAATATTCACATCCTAAGAAATCGACACAGAATACAAAAAAACCCTAAGAGGCATATGCTTATATTTTTTAAGAGAACCTCAGTAAAGTATTTAATAGCAGGGGCACCATAAAATCTTGAGAAACCAGAAAGCAAGCTAATGAAATTCTTGGATACCCTTACAGTGCTTTATAAGGATATTTAACGAAAGAGAGCAAACGATGAACGTAAAGGAGTAAAATGTAATAAGCAAGTAATAATTAAAAATACTGGTGCATTTATTTAACCTATCACCATGACTAAATAATAGTGGCAAAATATATAATTTAAATAAAAGGCCAATTAAAAACACATTATCATTGAACGATGAGATTTTGTTGACTGTTTTGTGGTTAATAGCCCAGCTTATTCCCAGTCATGCTCTCCATAGCAGTGATCGTTCTGCTCAGTTGTCTATCCTGGCAGATTGTAAGTAATCCGCCCATATATCAATCACATTTTATTGAGAACTAATAGATTTCTTACTATTCAAAAGCTCTGTGAACCCTCTCTGGTGTATAAAATGAAGAATATCGAGTGTATAACCAAGCCCGGGTATTCGGCGAATGCTTCTTGCTACATAAAGGCCATTAATTGGAACAAGGCAGTGGCTCATATGGATGTGGATCTCGTAAGGCAACTGCATAATATATCAGTGAGCTGTAAAATATTTATAACATTATTCCCTTCTCAAGTTACTTTTCTTTCAGGTTCGTCTACAGATCTTCAAAAGGGACTACTCCAATCAGTTTCAGCCCTTCCTGATCGATGTGAACATCAATGTGTGCGACATATTATCAAGGCGTAACTTTATACCATATGGAATAATGATGATCAAAATAGCGGAAAGATTTTCCAATTTTAATCATAGCTGTCCCTATGCGGGTCACTTGTTAGCTCGCAATGCCTATATTGACGAGTCCATTGTGCCGATCAGTCCTCCATTGGGGCTGTACAAAATGAATATCACCATAATGGAGAATTACCTCAGGATGCCAGCTGCCCATGTTGGTGGCTTTGTTTGGTACACGCAGATTATGCAGCCAGTAAAGAAAAAGATACGGCCAATGCCTAAGGATGTCAAGGATAATAACTAATTAATAATTCAAATTAAAATCAATTTATATTGCAATCAACATAGCTCAAGCATGTATGTACATATCTACATTAAATGAATCTTAGGTAGCGAAACCTTCGAGTGCCCCGACTAAAGAATACTTGGGTCTTAAAGTATTGCATACTTCCAAGGAGCTTTAAAAGTAAACCACAATTCTTTTAAATAATTACTTTTTAGATATAGCATTAGTGAAAATAATAAATGAATTAACTTTTGTAGTTAAAATTACAAATATCTACATTTTTCTTAACGAATTAGTTATTATTGACACAAAAACTAAACAGCTGTTTTACAAAAATGTCTATAAGTGTGCAATAAAATGTTTACTACAAGTTTTTCGTTTATTGGGATGAAGAAATACAATTTTTTCATATACCTATAGTTAAAAACTTATACTTTTTTGAACTATGAAATGTTTATGGTACCAAATTAAATGTTAATGTCTTGTTTTTTAAGAAGTAACTTTTAATAGCATATTTTGGGACGTCTTCTAAAAAATATTTTAAGCCCCCCAATAGGCACTTTTCAGTTTAAGGAGGGATTTTCAAAATTGAAAGTATAGTTGAGCTGCGTTTTTATCTAAACAGCCTGCATACCCTTGCATTTCATAACTTCATCTTTTGTTTTTCCAAATATTTAGGTTGATCACTTCCTTCTTGGCTTTTATCTATATTTCCTAAAATGGAATATTCCCTTTTATTTTTCAAATCTCTTCCATCTCCTTTTTAATCTATATTATACCTTATTCCCTCATAATAAGAAGCCCCACCTCTGTTTTGCAAGCACAAAATGTGGCTCTCGGCTTCCCAGGGTTGTGTTTAGGTTGCCAGGGCTGCGTTTTGGTTGCCAAGGTTGCCAGACAGTTGCTGCAAAGATACAACTAGTTTAAGAAGTTTATAAAATAAAAAGGCAAGCATCAATATAATTAAAAGAGGGTAAAATGTAGTTTTTTTTAATAAATCTGTTTAATTTAAGTGCTTAAATAGTAAAAAAGAAAAAAAAAGTAATAAATATATTGGACGAGACTGCTTACAAGTTGGCAGCCCATTTTAAGCAATAAATAAACCATTTTGCCCCCTTTATTGCTTCAAAACGAACCCTTTAAAGTTTAAACAATGAAATACATTATAAGACTCTGTTTACTTTATACAACAACAAAGTCTGCAATTTGTGCAATAAAAAATGATTAAATGTTTTGATAACAAAATGATTACAAAAATTGTGCGAAAAACCAGAGCACATGAGTAACTTGCTCCCTAAAGGTCTTAACCCCACGACTTCGCAAGCCTCAGACACCCAAATTGGAGCAGGAAAAGCAGGAAAAGCAGGTAGACAGTTCCATTAAATGAACTATAACAGCTTCGTGACCCCTGGAAAGGGGATGTTAAGCCAAAGCTCTGGATGGCAAAACTCCAAAATTGATGTCACCCTGTGTTGCTGGCAACATTGCTGCAGCAACATCCTGAATTTGTCGCAAGAAAATCCGCCATTCCTCGTCCGCGCTTGGCCTGTGTCGAGTGGAAATCGCGTTCCGCAAACCACATTCGTTGCTCCACCAGTGAGCAACAAGTTCTGTGAACTCTCCGGAAATCGCTGACATCGGGTTTCGGTTCCCAAAACAACGACGCAGTGCACCCACAAGTGAGTGAGTGTGAGTGAGTGAGTGAGCAGAAATTAGAAATGCAGACGGCGTACAGTCCACCAAAAGAGCATCCATCCAACCGAATTCAATGTCAAGTTCAATTCAAAAATCATATTAAGAGATACATAAAGAGAGCAAAGGGGACCACGCCTTGAAGGAGATAACTATATTAGCATTTTTGAAATACATAAGTATCTCTGTGTGTATTTTTGAGGGACAAAACGTATCCCAGGCACGCAAGGAACTCCTATGGGGGAGGGTGGTAGGTGTAGGATTAATCACTGGCGCCGGACACACCCTTAGCCTTATGATGATACTATGCCGGGGACCCGGCCAAGTGTGAATATAAATAGATTGTGTTGATTTTGGGCAGGGTCTTGTCTTGCGGCTGGAATTGTATACAAATTGGCCAAGTGCTTGCGCCTCGAGATGATGGATGGAACCAAGGAGCCAAGGGGGATGAACCCCGGGGATGACGACATCGACATTCGGCACTTGCCACATGGCGGCGGCGTTCCGCCACTTTCGTTTTCTGTCTGTCAAGCGGATGACCTCACACATTCCTCTCGGAGCAGAGGAGGAGGAGGAAGGTTTGGGGTTTACCCCGATGTAGATTGTACTGTACCACGGCTTGTTCTGTGGCTTGTTTGGTCGGAGATAAGGCCTGATCACAGCCCTGGTGCATGGCAATTAAATGGTCCCGAATGCACAACTAATTTGGTGCTCACTTTTTGTATTTTTTTTTTTTATATCCAAGTTGCACGCGAAGTTTGCAAGGTCAACTTTTGACGCGACGCTCGATATGGAAGTTATTATAAATCCGTGTTTTATTTTTTCTAGCTCTGCCAGCCTGCAACATGTCCACCCCAGTCGGTCCCGAGCCCTGCAGTCTGGTGTGCCCCAGCTGCCGCCAGCAGGTGACCACACGCCTGGAGCCAAAGGCCACCACCAAGACGCATCTGATAGCGCTGATCATGTGCCTTACATGGTGAATTATCTATATCAATTTTCTATTATTAATAAGTAATTATATTTCATCTTTTTTGTAGCCTCTGGCCCTGCGCCTGCTGTCTTTACTGCACTCAGTGCGCTAGGAACACCAACCACTACTGTCCTTCGTGCAATAACTTTGTGGGCACCTATGAGCGCTAGGCGAAAGGACCTTTCAGTACACACCCAAATATTCAAGCATTTGCCTGGCTTTAGGGCTATGGAACCCCAGCAGCCATGACGAAATGCAGGACTACACTTCATACTTATTCCCCAGATACCTCTCTCTCTCAAACACACACACCCACAACACAAACACATTTAATCTTACGCAATATTTTGATGTCAGGCAAAACATTGTAGTATCAGTTTAGGCGTTTGTAAAACCACAGCACAGCAATAATAAAAAAAGATTCAAGGAAGAAAAACTAATACTGTTTTATGGAAAATGTTGGGTTATGTTTTCAGTGCAAATATTTGATAAAATACAGGCCTTTCTTACAGGTTAATAAATTTAAATTTAATAAATTCACTGACTCTATATATTACTCTAAATCAGTGGTCCTTATGGCCTTTCTCAGCCCTGCCTCTAACGTCACACGTTTTGTGTGCAAGCGAAGAGTTAGTGCTGTCACTTTGAAATTTAGTAGCTATAGCTAGCTTTTTTGTAAAGCTTAATGGCTATTGTTGTAGTCAAGCCATATTTCATGCCATATTATAGAACATGTTAGCTATTTTTTGTCTCATCTCTAAGCACAATATTCAGTTTCTTACAGATACTAATGCAATGTTGAGATGTGACTGTGATTCTGCTCTTAATAAATATAAAATCTATAAAGAATAAATAATACTTCCAATAAATAATTGAACAAAACTGCAGTAAGTAAAAATATTATATTATTTGGACATACAATTTTATAAAAAGTCCAAATACATATACTAGAATTTCAATAATTATTTAAGTGTAAATTTAATTAATTTGAAACTGTTGTGCTAACATTTACCAACTTAGTTTGTCTTCTTTTAACCTATAAATAAATGTGTTTATTTTTTTACCATTCCCCTCCAAATTAAATCCATCATAATAATGAGTACATAAACCATAAAGGTCAGCCATGGACAACATTGGATAGGTGTGAATGTAATAGCTAGAAATTAAGTGCAATGTCAGGGTATTATTCACAGGCAGCCGCCTACATGTGGTGTAGCTCTATAAAGGGACGTCCAAGGATTCCCTCTTGGTTAATAAGTATCTTGAAATGGAAGTGGACCTAAAGGGACCCGAGTGTCGCTATCTAGCACCGCCGGAAGTTACAAATCTAGCAACAGATCCACCGAATTCAATAGTGGTTATTGCTGCCAATGGTATATAAAAATAATAAATATTAGAGATATAATACAATATATATATATTCCCTTGCTTAAAGGCGGAGGATATAATATTAATCCTTTACTTAAAATACAATCTGTACTTTTCAGGCGCAAATCCAGGTAAGCTAGGACCTGTGTCCCAGTTCATGAAGTGTCCCCACTGCGACAGGATGATGGAATCCCGTCTGGAAAAGCGCGTGACCAAGCAAACACATCTTTTCGCCTTTGCCCTTTGCCTAACGGGGTGAGTTTTTTAACATAAAAATGATTTGAAAATGACGCACAGAAAAGGGGACGTACTTTTCTTCCATTTTCTTTATTTTGCAAATAACTTTATTTACTTAAAGTTTGTTTTCAATAAAAATGCATTGATATTATGTATATTTCTCAGACTTATTTGCTTGGTGCCATTGCCGTATTGTTTGAAGAGTTGCCAGAATGCCGACCACTTTTGCAGCGAATGCAATCGCTTTCTGGGAAAAGCTGACACCTAGAAAAAAAATAGCATAACTAAAATTGCTATTTATTTAATTGTTTACAAGACACAATTTGAATTACAAGCGCACCAGCGTTAATCGCATAATTAACCATCTCACTTCCACAAAAAACAAAAAAAAAAACAAAAATAAAGCAAAAAGAAAACCCCTTTCGGAAGCGCAACTACGACTCAGATTGGCCGGGTCGGGGATGTACCGAGAACAGAACGAAGCCCGAACTGGAAGCCATGTTCCACAGCCACAAGTAGGTATACAGACCACATCAGTTTCGTGCCGGACTCCGAACGCGTAGCACCTCAAGCGGAATTACCAACAGGCCCTTTGGGAATGGAGAAGAATATGCCGTACGGTAGGGAGGACCCCATCCCACAGGCACCGCCAGCCTATGACAACAGCCAGCAGATATATCCACAGGTGCCCGTGATGGTGGCACCAGCTCCCATAATGCAAGGTGATTGCGGACTTTATTGTGAAATTGTGAAGGAATCTATTCTATCTATTTATAATGATATAGTGTGTGTGTTTTTTATCAAAAAAATGTGTTCAATTATATTAAAAATGTGCGCCAGAGCGAGCTTTATATTAGGTCACGCTTGGAGAGTGTACATAAATACATTATTTTATTTATATGCTTTAAAAACCATATAAGTTCTTCACAAAAACAATTTATATTGAGTTCAAAGTCAATGTCAAATGGACATAATAGATAAGTGAAATTAAGTGCCAGATGAACATTAATATAAATATTATAATAAATTCAAAAAAGTAAAGAAATGATTAATTAGTGTACACTGTAAACATAATTACGTATAAATACCTAGGGTACAGGATAGGGAAGCAGCCATTAAAAGGATTATTTTGCATTGCTGTATACCAAAATATATGGTTTATTTTACTGCCAAAGTATTAACACCCTGATTTTTATAGTATATATATTATAATTATTTATAGTAGTGTATTATAGTTATATATTGATAATTATTTATATTTTTGATTTATTTATGACGAATTTTCCATTCTTACTTAATGAATCTTTACGTATTTCAGCCTCACTCGAGCTTAAATCCTTTGTATAAAGTGTTAAATGAATATTTTAATAACTTATTATAATTATAATTATTATAAGTTAAGCCTTTAGCTAGTTCGAGGTCTTAGTTATGAATAATTATTTGTAGACACCAGTCTGTGTCACAAATTATTTGTAAGCAAGGTATCTTATTATACATAATAACAAAAATTCTTATAATAATAATAATGATAATAATAATAATAATAATTACAATAATTATTATTATAATGTGCAAGAAAATATCTTTGAATATATATTTTTCCATTAGAACATTAACTACAATTTTCCTTTGGTTTTTTTCCAGCACCTCAACCCAACGTATTGGGTGGAGTTCCCTGCATGGCCACCTGTCCTAGCTGCGGAACTCGTCGGCAAACTAATGTCACCTTTCAGCCCAGTACCAAGACCCATTTGCTGGCCCTGCTCATCTGCATGATTGGGTAGGTATTTTATTTAGAAAGAAACCAATAAGCTATATAAATATAATAAATATAAATAAATAAATAAAATCGTATCTCCCAAACAGAGGCATCTGCTGCTGCTGCATTCCCTACTGCACCGACTCCTGCCAGTCGGCCAATCACACCTGCAGCGGCTGTGGCGCCTATGTGGGCACCTACAATAATTAAGGATATGAAAACGTATCCAAAAATAAGGGAATCCTCCCAGTACGAGTGCTTGGCACCAACCAAATATTATACTATATATTATAATCAAAAATATACCTGGCTTTCGAGAGGCAACAAAATGTTTGATTTTATGAAATTTATTATATTCTTGATGTGCACCACACTGAAATATTTTAATAAAAATATATAATAACCAAGGGCAAACTTGTGGGAATTAATTATTGAGGTCGAAGTTTACATAACACGGTTAATGATTTATAGAAAATAAAATGATTAATTAAAGAGAAAACCACTTTTCATAGTATATGGGGGGAAATTCCTAAGATAATCCCTTAAGCCGATTCTGTATAACGTTGAAGAATGAATTATATACATTCAATTAAATTGTTGATTTAAATATACTTACATATGTACATATATATTTTATTTAATAATTGCGCATTGCATGTCGTCAGACTCCCTACTACACGCTCCTCCAAAAAGCGCTTGATAACGACAAGAGCTTATCAGCTCGGCTCTGAAAATTTCTTAGAATATTTCGGAATGCACAGTTTGTAGCGGAAATCATGGGAAGCTCGTGAGTAGTACCAAAAAGATGTCGACCAGGAGCAGACAGGCGGACAAAGGGCGGTCTCCGGAGGTTTACAGAAGTCTGAGTGAACCAGATCCTGGTAACCCAAAGGCCAAACCAAAAAAGGCCTCCTCGGAGGGATCTCTCATCTCGGATGATCTCAAAATCGCTTGGCATCAGAAAGTCTGGTTCAATCTGCGGTCGGTCCAAATGATCTTCTTTATATTTCTTATTCTTATTTATATTTTATTTTTAATATTCCAGCACCCTAAGTTGTTTTGGGCAGCCTTTGGATGAAGACTAAGAGATTAATATATAAATTAATGTAAAATGCTGGTTGTGATTAATTATTAATACCAAGAATTATGGTTATTAAAAAATTGCCTTATGTATCTGAAAGAGAAAATTCATGTACGCTTCCTATTTTCTTGATTAAATAGCTTCTATAAGTGATTGAACCCCAGTATCTGCATCCATTACGCACTTGACTGCATTATTTCAACGAAATCGGTTGCAATAAAGGCAGTTAAGTACGTAATGAACTTGCATGAGTCATTTAAATAGATGGAAAGCCACAGTTTAAGGAGAAAAAAAGTAATCTCAGTGCTTAAGCAGAGCTTGCAACAATAGGAAGTTGCAACCATGGAGAACTCAAGCTGCGCCAACTGCAATGCTAGACCCATAATTCGGGAAAGAAAACTAACTATATCTCGAATCAAGAAGCTTAAAAAAGATCTTAGGTAAATATTTTATTTATCATACTATAAAATTAATTAGTATTTATTTTTTTTTATTGCTTTCGATTTCCTATTCAGAGCTCTTTGCTGCCGTCGCCACTATTGTCCTGTGGGCATGTACAAGACTGTGTTTAGATGTCCTTCCTGCGGCTGGAAGAGTGATTTCAATTTATTACACTAAAACAAAATTCAAGAAATAAAAAAATAGATAAGTAAATTACAAAATCACGGCAAAAAAAAAAATTAAGAAGTAAAGAAATAAATAACAAAAACAGTGCTTAAAGCAGCTGTTGCATTTTCGGCTTGTTGTTTACTTAAAATGAAGTAAAAGTGAGAGCGAGCTTAAGGTAGCAGAAGCTTTGAGCTTTACACGGAGAAAAATGTGTGCTTGTAAAGAAATTAATTATTTCAAATACTGTGTGGATCTATTTAATTATTTATAATGGTTTTTTGGATTGTAAAAATGTAATACTAATTTTGTTGTTAAACTTTTTTATAATAAAACATCGAAATATAACTGTTCTATTTACAACTTTCTTCAGTACCAAGGTTTCTTAATAAATATTGGATATTACAAATATAAATTTATTTCAGCATTTATTAAAATTGCAATACTGTGTAAATTATTTAATTATTTGTAAAGGCTTTTTTGGATTGTAAAAACGTTAATACAAAATATTTATTTAAAGTTGAACATACACCTGGCCCTCGCTTAACACGAACTCTTTTAGCACGACCTCGGTCTTCCACGGTTACAAATTTGCTCCCATCCCATTTTTTACACGCTAAAAACCTCGTTCTTACACGATTGCAATAATTTTTTGTACAAGAAAACAATAAAAAAAAAATATTAAAACAAACTGGCTTTAACTATAAATGCCACCAAATTCATTTCAAATTTAATCTGAATAGAAACATATGATCTCCTTCCTTTTTAACATTTTTAAGCTTCTATAAAGTTTAACCTGTTCATTAATTATATGAAGCAACTTTTTTAATTTTGAAAATATGAATGTTATGCAGTTATTAAAGGCATATACAAAAAACCTTTTGGTTCATTTTAAACAAATGTATGAAACTTGAATAAAAACAGACCAAATTTGAGCAATACAAATTTTTTTTTGCTTCCAATTTTGAATTTTTAGAACGTAACCCCTTATTTTGTACTGAATCCATGTTTCGCTTAACACGATGATTTCTAGGAACGTAACCCCCGTGTTAAGCGAGGGCCAGGTGTACTTTATTTTGTTATGAAAATTATTTTTATTTTTCTAAAAGGAACATCAAAATAGGACTGTTTTAGTTACTACTTTCTTGAGTACCAAGGTTTCTTAATTATTATTAAACATTTAAAATGTACAATTTATTGTATTATATTTTCTTAATTTTATTTTCTTCTTAATTTTTATGGAAAATTAAAAATATACAATTTATTTTAGCATTACAAATAATTTCCCCCAGTGTTTTACACTTTCATTTTTTTGTTTGCTAATTGAGTTGTTCAACCTAAGCAGCTACGTAAATATGTTAGATATGTATCTATGGTTGATAATATCTAGATAAGCCGAAAATCAAGCTCTTAAAAAGAGCTTTTGTTGCCAGCAACACACAGCAGCAGCAGCAGCGCAGTAATGTTGCAACAACAATAGCAACCATTTGTGACGAAAGTTCGCGGCCGGTCTCAGTTGTTAGTCATCGGTTCGCTCGACAAGATGCAGTACAACCAACCGCCGCCGCCGGGTCCAACGGGATATCCTTATCAGGCCCAACCACCGAGCTACGAGCAGGTGGTGCATGTCCAGGCTCCAGTTCGTGTGGTTCACGGAGCAGCTCCACCGCCGGTGGTGATCATACAACGTGGGTTTTGGCATAGAAAATTTTATAAATGCACTGGAAAAGGCAGAAATTAATGTAGATTTAGGTTTTAGGAAGATTCATTTAATTTTATTTGATTTAAACTCTTTTTTTCTTAATTCTTTATCTTGATTATTGTTATTTTTTCTTTTTATATTTGCCCACCCATTAACCTTTTTATTTAAACATGAAAAATCCTTTGAAAACCCTTTATTTCCTGACTATTAATACTTATAATTTCCAGACCAAGCCGGACCACCTGTGGGCCCCGATCCCAGCTTCGTGATGTGCCCGCACTGCCATGTCCAGAAGCTAACCCGTGTGGAATACTCGCCCAGTGTGAAAACCCACTGCATGGCTGCCCTCATCTGCTTTGTGGGGTAAGATATCGGGGGAGTCTGGAGATCTTGGGATCTCCTATCCTATTACTATCTTTCCCGCCTTATCTAATCTGGAGCGGAAATATCTCGAAAACAGCCTCTGGTGTTGCGTCTGTTTGCCCTACTGCTGGCCCAGCTGCATGAATGCGAACCACTTCTGCGGCAACTGCAACAAGTTCGTGGGCGTCTACAGCAGCGAATAAGCCCAGACGAACCCCAACTCTTGAGCCCCATCGAACCCCATCGAGCCCCATCGAACCGCATCGAACCCAATTCAAGCCCCATCGAACCCCATCACCACCGCCATACAACAACAACCAACCAATTATCGGGAATGCGAACATTTTTGATCAGGTGTCGACACAGACGAACAAAAGCCGCTACGCCGCGGCGGCGAGCTTTTGGCTTTATACTTGATAAGAACACAAACGCGAGCGATACCGTTTTACCTATTTTTTCCTCCTCCACGGCATTCCCTTGAGTCATTTTCCAGCCATTCACACACCCAGAAATTACCGCACACGAAAATATGGAAAAAGTCTATCCGGCTGCACCTTTGGAGGCGCCCAAGGGCTCCGGCGAGGTGGAGGCCACGCCCGAGCATCAGCAGCTGTTGACGCCACCGGCACCGCCAAGCTATGACCAGGCCACAGCCACACCGGCGGAGACCACGGGACCACAGGGAGAGGGAGCAACACCTGGAGCAACAACCACCACCACTACGCATCACACCGTGGTGGTGGTGCCCAGCTCGCCCTATGGCCCCGAACCCATGGATATCCAGTGTCCTTATTGCCACAATTACGCCCGGACACGGATCTCCTTCAAGCCCAACTCGCGCACCCACCTGATAGCCCTGATTTTGTGCCTCTTCCAGTGAGTAATCCGTTTTATGATCTAGAAAACACTGAGGAAAATATTTGAAGGAAATGAGGGGTTATTTTATATTATTTCTTATGAAAATTTGGGTTTTAGAAAAGATATAAATAATAATATAATATAAGTAATTTATAGGGAAATATCCCTGTTTTATATTTATTATTTTTAATTTTAGATTATATTTGATATTTCTTTGGATTAAAAGGGGGTACTAATGATCTTTAAAAATATATTTTGAATAGGTAAAATAATCGTAAAATTGTATAACATTTTGTTAGGTATTTTCTATTGCTCAATTTCTCATATTTATTTATTTATTTTTTATTTATTTATATTCTTTTCGACTGCAATGCAAAATTATTGTTGAACTAATCAACCTCTCATAATATCAGCGTAATTCCAGTGAATGAATTGTGTGTTTACCTTTGGAAATAACTTCATGGAAAGTTCAATAATTAAAGTGATTGATATAAACAAAGCTGATATGGCAAACACTAAAGGTATTCCGTCAACTGATTGCCGGCCTTGTTCTGTATTTGACATAATTTTAGGGGTATAGAGAAGGGGAAAAGGAGATATGATTTATTATTATTTTATGGTTACAATGTCTACGTAAAGACTTCACAATATGGTTTGTTGTAGAGGAAAGTAATAAGAAATAATAATGAGTTCATGGATATTTCTATAAAATTTATATTTTTAAGAACATTATGCAAGTATTTCAGTAACCTCTTTTATTTATTTGTGTCCATAATTAAGACAATTAATTCGATCTAACATTTTTGTTTCATTTAATTTTTTGATCTCTTACCAAATGTCTTATATTAACTTCTATGTTTCTGGGCTTTCGAATAATTGTTTCAAGAGTACCCTTCAAATTCCTCTAAGCCTAATTTGCGATATAACATTTTTGTTTTATTTAATATTTTATTCACTAACTTAAATAAAAAAGAGCAAAGTGTTGAACTAAATAAATAAATTTCCTATTGCAAATCTTCAATAGTAACTTCTATGTTTCTGGACTTGCCTATAATTCTTTATAGTGTACCCTCTCTATTTCCTCTATGACTCACATTACTTCACCTTCCTTCCATTACAGGTTGTACTGCTGCGTGTGCCTGCCGTACTGCATTTCCAGTTGCATGAACACGAATCACTACTGTGGCATGTGCGATCGTTACCTGGGCACGTACAACCGCAAGTGAGCTGCGGCGGCGGCAGTGGGGTTTCGGCATCGTCTCGTCGCCCCATATTCATGTTTACACATACATATTTTCTTCAAGTAATTAGTTAATAAATGGTCTGCAACATTGCATATTGCCAAGGCTCCAAGCTCCAGTGTTTCGTATTTATTCATAAGAAGTGACTTAATGCCTTGAATACCGCATGAATCAGGCAGCTGTTTTATTTAATCAAACAATTTGATGGCTCTTTAATGGATTTCTTATCGGAAATAGGGGATTCTCTTGACTTGACTCTGGGGACAATAAATAAATCAAAATATTGACAATCTTAAACATTATTGATTCGGAACAAACATTGTTATATTTAATCCTTTTATATAAAATTTTTTTTTAACGGAAGTTACGTACAGATAACCCTTTGTACCAATGCCAAATATGTTATATATGAAATAAATGTAATTTTTGTACATGAATTGTTATGAAACTAATAATATTATAATCATTATTTTCTGTTAGAATAAAAAAACATTTATTGTTATACAAAAATGCATTTTTTTTGTCCTCCTTGGTACAATATTTGTGAAATTTCTTATGTATTTTTAATGAACAGCCAGGTTACTGTCGTATTTGGAGCTGGAAAAAACATAAACAATCATTTAATTACATAAAATAACGTAAAAACAATACAACTTTACGTACTTACTGGCACGTCCTTTGGCATCCTCAGGTTATAATTATATTCTGCACAACATTGCCCATTTTGTCTAGAAATATAATTTGAATTAATTGAAGAAATGTATTTGATTTAGTATTTAATATTTAGAAAAGTAAAAATTACTCGTATTAGCACTGACCTGTCTCTGATTAATCTGATGAAATTATATCTTTGTTTTCTTTTTGCCTTCACTTTTTCTTATTACTAATTTTCGCCAAAAGCGCCTGCCAGATAACCCAATCTAAAGTGACCGTAGAAAATACTGACGGAGAAACCTATAGAATCTACTTAGTAGATCGATAAATATTACTTATTAAATTGTATAAATGTACAAGATATTATTAAATTGTTTAAGCTGTAAAAATTTAAAAATATTGAACGAAATGTAGACTTAATTTAACTCTTAGTAAAACCCTATTTTAGCTGCTCTTTAGGAGCATTGACTAACAATGTTTCGATGAGGAATTGTTTTTTTCTATAAAATACATTAGAAAAACAATAATTTTAAGGCAAATCAATTGGGAAATAATAAATATAATAATATCAATATATTATTTAACCTATAAAAAAACAAAGCAAAGAAAATAAAGAGAAAAGAAAAGGAAAAGTGTCTTTATTTTATTTGAATAAGTTATAATTTAACACCAACAGAAATCTATTTTTATATTTATTTTATTGATATATATTTATTATATATTGTATATATATTTTTAATATTCATTATTTTGTTTATAAATATGCTTAGAATCTTAAATTAATATTTCCGAGTCTTCTATGCTGACACTGCATTGAAAGTGGCATATAGTTGTCTTGTTCGCACTTACGTAAAATCCTATGGTTCCTGTCAAGCCTCTAATGAATACTCTAATTAATGAGGTTTTTAATGCAATGTCATAGCCGCATTAGTAGATTGATAAATATTACATATTGTACAAATGTACAAGATATTATAAAGATGTTTAAGCTTTTAAAATGTAAAAATATTACCCAAAATGTAAACATAACTTAACTTTGAATAATACCAATCTTTAGGTGCTTCTTGGAAACATAGATTAAGGATGTTTCGATGAGGAATGGCTTTCCTTCTATAAAAAAATGTTTTTATAGCAAATAAATTTTAAATAAATAATAAACATAACTAGATTAAACCTATACAAAACCAAGGCATTGAAAATAAAGAGAAATTTGAGCGTCTTCAAGCTACTGAAATTAGTATTACTTTTATTTGAATGTGTTAATATTTTACACCTAAAATAATCTATTTTGATATTTATTTTATTGATATATGTTTATAAAATATTATAATATATATTTTAGATTCATTCTTTTGTTAAAAAAAAAAAACTGATAATAAAGACTGGAAGGCTAAATTCATATTTCCTAGTTGCCAAGGCTGACACTGGTCAATTGAGAGGGTTGTCTTATTGCTCGGGAACGTCGAAGTTGCAGGATAAGAAACACGTCAAGGCCCAGGGAAGCCAGCATACTGAGCAGGATCAGGGCATCCCATGTGCTCCATTTACGAGATGTGTGAAGCTCTTTGGAGGCTTGATGGACTCCAGGTTGAGGACTAGCATCACTGTCCTTGTGGCTGGGATTTTTCAATGACTCTTTCTTTGAATCCACGCAGTGATGACCCAGGGGATCTTTCTCCAATACATGAACACCAATCTCCTTCAGGTATTTAGTGATCCCGCAATAACTCTCATAGCCGATGGTGTTATTGTAGAAGGCGACCTCCTTCAGGCTTGGATGCGGATTGTAAAAGATCTTCGATCTGATGCGACGAATAAGATTCCCCTGAAGGTACAGATACTGAAGATGATCCATCCTGTCAAAGGTATGCGGCTCTATGCTATGTATCCTGTTGTGCGACACATCCAGGTGGGTGAGAGTGGGCGACAGCAGCGGTGAGTCCGCATGCAGGTGCTCCAGCTGATTGTGGGACAGATTCACGAATCTCAGAGTGGGCAGCATAAAGACCTCACCCGTAAAGTGAGTTCGAGAGAAAACAGGCAGCTCTGTGACAAGGTTTTTGGATAAGTCCAAAATTTGAAGTCTCCACATGCCTCGAAGGAGCTCGGTGATCCCACGGGTGTCCAGGCTGTTGGCGTGAAGGTGTAGCTCGGTGACAGGATTCTTTACAACCAAATAAACCTCCTTCAGCTCACTGTTTCCCGCCTGCAATATGCTGACCTCGCCCAAGACTTCCAGTTGCGTTATACTGCTATTTTCCAGCCTTATTGTCCTGGCACTGTACAGCTGCATATCCTTCTGCAGGTGAATGGAAGATCTACGCATGTCAAGGAGAAGGAGACTCTTGAGAACTCTAAAGGGCTCCACCCACAGGGCCATAAAGCGATTATTCCTGATGAGCAATACCTCCAGCTTTGGGCTGCCCGCAAACAACATTGTCGCCAGACCCAGCAGCTTATTGTCACTTAGGTCAAGGTGCCGCAGCTCCGGCAGCGGATGGAACACACTCCCATTCAAGAAGCTCAACCCATTTTGGTTCAGAGTGAGCATCCATAGTTGCGAGAGTCCTGTGAAGGCTTCATAGGACACATCGTGTATGCTGTTCCCCGCCAGCTCGAGTATCTGCAGATGAGGTAGCTTCACGAACCTCTCCCTGTGCAGCGTCCAGATGTGTCCGTCTCGCAGCCGGAGCACGCTCAGATTGGCCACCGCATCGAAGTCGATTGCTGCGAGATTTTCCCTCGAACATTCGGCCAGAGCCAGGGTGTGGAGGCTAGCCGGGAACTCCTCCTCGGTCAGGTTGCTGCATCTATCCAGGTAGATTTCCCTTCGATTGTCACCTATCTCTTCGGTGTAATCTTCATCGATATCTGTATCTTTTTGAGCCACAGCAAGGGCAGCTAAGAGCAGCATTAGATATGGGATGAAATCCATTTATTTTATTTTATTTTATATTTTTAAATCTACTCTCTTGCGTATCTTTAACTGATCTAACTAAAGCAAAAAGGTTTAGCAGAATCTCAGCATTGAACTGAAAGCTCACGTCTCTTAGAATATTGTTTTTAATTGGGGGAAGCACATCAATTTAAATAAAAGCCCAGCTTTTCTCATTTTCCTTTTGTAAGAAAAGACATATGTTCTAGTGATATATACATACTATATATAGTAAGTTCCATGGCATTGAGCTTTTAGTAAATCGGTTTAGATTGGGCGCGCACTTAAATCAGAAAAGATCGAGGCTTTTGCAAAATATTTAATATTAGTTTTAGTGTGCTAACTTTAAGAGGTTTTTTAATATGAAGTTAAGAAGTTAAGCTGCCTAACTGCCGGTTTATTAACCGAAGGTCGAATGATAACAGAGGCTGTAAATTAGAGCTGAAAAGATATCGATGTGTCGGCTAATAACATTGAGGTTGCACAAGGTGCACTGTAAAGCGCAATCTCGGTGTGCTTTTTGTTCGTTAATTAACAGTTTAACTGTTCGAGAAATGTTAACTGGACTTGGGTAAACTGATCCATACCCAATAAAAATAAGAAATACATTAAAAATTAAAGCTTAAAGATAAAAAAAACGAAGATATATAGTTTATCTTTAAACAAGAACCGCAGAACCTTATTTCGGTTCTTGTTTCAGTTGAAGCGTTTAGCAAACTTGAGGTCATAAGATCGGCCTAATTATTTATAGCACAACTATATGTTCGATCGAGCACACAGCGAGGCATCTTTGGACAGCTGTTTCGACCACAACCAATGGTCTCTTCAGCGAAGTTCCTCTTACAGTTCTTATTTTATTTATTGTTTATCTGCAATTTAACCTAAGCTTAAACTAAAGCTAATTGCTTTAATTACCTTGCTAGGTGATTTTATTTTCAAGATCACCTGAAAACCTGTACAATTATTTACGCACATCTTTAGCCTATTTTAAGACAGATACTTTCCTATATCTCTAAAGCCCTATCTCTTCCCCAACTTATATCGGACATCCTCTTCTCGTACGTGAGATAAGTTGGACAAACAAACGCTCGGCATTGTGTGCCTTAGATAAAGCTCTGCAAAACACACGCACACACAATCCGAGAGATACTTTCGGTTTTGCAACCTCAAGTTGGGCAATCAACCAGCGCCGCCGAGCTTTTCCAAGCTCGCTCCGATCGCCCCGAGTTTAGAAACTTGTTGGATCCGAATCCGAATCCGAATCTGGGCCTGAATCCGAATCCGCGCTGGCAGTTGCGAGCGGCGAGCGAAGTGCAAAAGACGCCGAGGCGAGAGTTGTAAATACGCAAAGTAAACAAAACCGGAATCTCTTACTCATTACCAACAGAAGTACAGAAGAAGAAAAAACCCACAAAATAAAACTGAACCTTGCACTCGACGCGAGGGTTTCTGGGATTAGTTTTTATAAAGTCTAGAGTCGAGTCAGTGCTTCCTGAAAAGATGGACCAAAAGCGAGCCATGCTGTATCCCCAGGTGGACTTCAACACGCCGAGTGCCCCCTCGCCAACGCCAACCCCAACGCGGGAGTTGCTCCATCCCATGGGCCTGCCCGTGGAGGCTCCTCCGTCCTATGATGTGGCGGTGGCCGTGCCAGCCCTGCCCGCTCCGGCGATGCCAATGCCGATGCCTAACGTTCCAATGGCTGCCCCACCGTCGTCGCAGCCAGTCATTGTTGTGGAGCATACTGGCCCACAGCCGCCGCTGCCACCTACAGTAGTGCAGACACCAGGTGTGTGCGAGTGTGTGCGAGTGTGTGCTCGTGTGTGTATGCAATTACTATCAAAATTATTAACTTACGTCACTTTTGATTGCTTGCAGAACCACTGAATTTGGGTCCAAATAGAAGCCGTGTTCTTTGTCCCGCCTGTGGGGCACAGAAAACTACGAGGATGACCTATACTGCCAACAATAGGACGCACATGGGAGCTGGGCTGCTCTGCCTGGTGGGGTGAGTAATCAAGGGAGATAACCCCACCGAAAATATACTATAAATAGTCATCAATTAGCATGTTTTCTTATCAATAAAGAACACAATTAGTCATTGTTTAAACAGCTTCTTAATTTAGATTAATCTCTGGAGAATTTGGTAGACTATTTATAAAGGAAACTATTTTTGTTAAAGAGTTAATGATTAATTTTACTATATTTGCTAGGTGTTTGTTGACATATTTTGTTAAATTATTATTTAGAAATGTCTAACATGTGTTAAATCATAAAGAAACAATAGTTTTACATGTATTTTCCAGTATTTAATACAGAAAAGTGTGATATTTTATTTACAAATTAAAAGCAATAATTAACTGCGATATTTTGCATTTAGAAACAACAGAAGTCATTTCCAAATATATTTTAAAACATTAAATAATCTATAATAAATTTAAAATATAGAAAATTAAATTTCTTTTAAACTTTAAATAATTTAAAAAATTAATAAAATTATGTATTCTTGAATCTTTTAATTATTTCTTAACGCTTAGAACCTTTCAAAATACCCTTGAAAGGTTTCTTATTCCCAAATTTTATCAAATTCAATGTTTCTTTAATATATATTTATTTTATTTTATTTACTTAATCTTCTATTAATTCTACAAATATTCTTTTATATTTTTTAGCTGGTGCTGCTGTGCTTGTTTCGTACCCTATTGCATGAATAGTTGTCGCACTGCCAACCATTATTGTCGAAAATGCAACACATTCCTGGGTTCCTACACGCCAAAGGGGAGATGAGATGAGAACTAAGACTTCAAGATAAGATGCGATGTGGTGGCTAGAAAAAAGAATATGATATATATATTTACACACGCAAATCAGCTGATGTTTGTTCAAGGAATAAATTAAGATTGTACAGTAGCCATTGGCTAAAAAAAAAAACAAGAAGCAAACAAGAGAAACTAAAGCTAAATATATATTTTTCCTTTATAATCATTTCCTTAGTTTCTCCCAATCAATAATCACTATAATAAACATAAACAAAAGCATCTGCTTACCTTCGTTTTGCTGGCCTTTGGCTGCCTAATAAAAATAAAAGCGTGGGCCCAGGCAAAGCTTCACAAAAAACAACAAATAAAAACAGAAAACCAGCTAGCTAGATTTTAAAATTAATTTGGCGCCTTCTTAGTCAAAAGAGCGTTGCCAGATCGTTTAACCTTCAAGGCTTACCAACACTTTCTATATATCGATATTAAATATCGATAACTAATCGCGCGATATGGCAATCTTGCTGCAGGCCAAAAAGACAATTGCAGAAAGTTTTTTTCACAACAAAAAGCCACCGAAAACGCTGAAATTAAGCAACCAAATGTTGGCGAAAAACGCTAATAATCTCCTCTAAGCCACCGTCGAGCGTGCCTGCGAGTGTGTGTGTGTCTGTGGTGGGCGTGGAAGGCTACACAACAGCACACAACAACGGCAACGGCAGCAGCAGTAGCAGTAGCAGCAGCGCAGCAGCAGCAGGGCAGAGGCAGAGGCAGCGGTAGTGGCAGCGGCAGAGGAGGCAGCAGGGGAAAGAGGAGGAAAACACACACACGTAAAGGAAAAACTCTCTTCGGCACACATACGCGCGCGCCGCCAAACGGAAAGCGCCTGCCGCCCCCCAAAACCACCCATCCACCCACGAATTATGGACAAGAAATCCTCGCCGGTGCGACGACAAAAGCGGCAGGCGAAGGTGATCGAGGAGAACTTTTGGGACTGCAGCGTCTGCACCTACAGAAACTCGGCGGAGGCCTTCAAGTGTCGCATGTGCGACGTGCGGAAAGGTGAGTGACCTCGATTCACCCGCAGTCCCGCAGCAGTCCCACAGTCCCCGTTCCCCGTTCCGGTTTTTGTTATCGCCAATCTTTGTCTTTCTCTCTCTTTCGATTGATTTTGTTGATGATTTGTGGAATCACCGACTGGGAATACTCTTTAGGGCCTTCATTTAAAGATATTTATCTATATACTTGGTTTATTTATTGTTAAAATATAGTTATTTATCCCAAAAAACCTATTTAATTGTAACCCGTAACCCCTTACCCTTGTTTAATAACAAAAGAGCTCTTTTATTAATGTATTTTCCCCTCTTATACCCCAGGCACCTCCACGCGCAAGCCGCGCCTGAACTCAGCGCTAGTCGCCCAGCAGGCCGCCACCTTGCCCGGAGCCAGTGGCAATATGCCCAATGGAAAGTCCGCCTCTGGGTCGCGACATGGCAGTGGGCATGATAGGCAGCGACACAAACGCTATCCGGCGCGTTTGAAGAACGTGGACCGATCCACGGCACAGACGCGCGAGGTGACTGTGAATTCCGTGACCGTGTTCATCACAGAGTACAAGGCCAAGCCAGTGAGCAGCCGGCGGGAGTCCAGCGAGCAGAGCTTCAGCGAGAGCAACGATAGCCGGAGCTAGAGGGGGGATCAGGCGAGGCCCCCCATAACCAGCACAGGCCAGAGACAGGAACCGCGCAGTACTGCTGCCCTAAGGTCCCCGGTGTCGGTTTCGGTTCCGGTTCCGTTCTCGGTGCCCTGTTACAAGTTGTAAATTCTAAGTGTTAGGCGCAGAACGGCAAAAAACAAACAAAACAAACAATTGTAAATCGAAATCCATTTAAGTTATCAAGTATTAGGCCACGTTCAAAGCAGCAGCAGCCGCAGCCGAAGCCACGCCCCTGAAGGAAATATAAGAAATAATGTTCATGACTTCCAGCCCAGGCCAAGAAGCAGAAGTAGCGACGAGTCGATTGCATTTACACGACGCTCTCCACAATCCACAGAACCCTGTACATACCGATGCAAGATGAGGTCCCCTCAAAACCCCAAAATATCTCTGTCTCTTATTGTAATTATTCATAATTTTAGTTGTAATTATAAACCAGCTTACTCTAAATGCTAATTCTAATGGTAATTTCCCCCCTAATTTATTGATGAAAAGGCCACCACTCTACATGTGTACATGTCCCCCGCAAAAAGATATATCATTTGTTTCGTAAGAAGTCGTATTAAAAAAATATGTTTTATCCTAAGAGCAAGAGCTAATCCCAGCCACTTGGTTGTAGTCCTTGATCCTTCCTATTTTTTTTTCTGCTTACTAGACAATGCTGCTGGACAACGAAGAAAGTGAAAAGTGAAAGAGGAGCGAGCCCTGCTTGGTTGTAGACAATTTGCTAATTTTTTAATTTGTTTATATACAAGACTGATTAAGCGTATTACCAGGCCCGCGGCGAGTAGTCCGACTTTCATTTGGTTTTCCACAAGCCCCCCCCCCACAAGCTAAAGCCAGAAGAACACCCACAATAGACGAATATGAATACGAATACCAATATACGAATACTCGAACTCGCAGAAAGTGAATTTTTGTACTTAGCAGAGAGAGCTTACATTACAGGCTCTTCCACCATAGAAAATAATTACTTAGCAAACGAAAAACAAAAACAAAAAAACAGATTTTTGATATGAACGATTGTATTTAATATTGGATAAAGGACATAATGGTTTATATAATGTGCTTGATATTTGTATTTTGAGATAGATTATTTAGCCACACACACGATACACACAGAGAATACTCGAAAAACTGCCGATAAAAACTTCCAATAGACAAACCAAACAACTTCAAGGTGGGATTATAAACATTAAACATTAAACAATTAATATCAACAGTTTGCATTAATCAGCAGCAGCAGCAGCAACCTTAAGCTAAAGCCAATTAAAGCCACCCCCCACACACACACACCACACCACACCCACAGATAGTTAAA
Source organism: Drosophila baimaii (assembly GCA_018874675.1). Taxonomy (NCBI): domain Eukaryota; kingdom Metazoa; phylum Arthropoda; class Insecta; order Diptera; family Drosophilidae; genus Drosophila; species Drosophila baimaii. The sequence goes on along the minus strand of JAEIIU010055601.1, from coordinate 9,263 downwards.
ACTTAAATTCAAATTGTAAAGCATCAACTTTTAAAGCATTATAAAATACATTAAATAAATTTCGAAAATGCTATTCCAAATCGTCGTCGTCTTCTCTCTCTTTGCCCGAGTTGAGTTTAATTCTTTTTATTTGCGCTTATCCCCAAACTTGCTAAACTTTCTGCTGGCTGCCAACTTTTATTTTTTGATTCTTTTTATGGCCTGACATTCGGCTTAAAGTTTAAAGGTCTTTAAAGAGCAAGGCAATGGCAAGGCGAGCCACCCTCCCTGGGATGCCAGCACATCCTCACCAGCTCACCATCTCTCCTTCTCCGCAGGACCACCCACGCATTGCCTTGCCCCACCACCCGAATGTGTGTGTGTGTAGTGAGGGTATGGGTAGCGACATCATCTGTATCTGTAGCTGAGTATCTGCTTACGCGTGCTCCCAGCCTCGAATTTTTGGGCCTCAGATCACACCAGTGCTTCTGTTTCGAGGAAGAGAACGGTACGGGAGCTCTCTGGTCGATGGCTACGCCTTTGGCAGCTGCCTCAACTTTTCGCACAGAGCCGGAGCACATCGCACGCTTTGCAAATAAATTACAAATTGTTTCGTTCCAGCTATGCTGCCACAGTCTAGCTTCGTTTATAAACAACCCTTGGCTGTCGCTGAGCAATATGTTCACATATAAGCGGGGGTTTTTGTTTTCAAGGATCTTATGCAAATTGCTTGCATTTCCAATGGGTTTCGATTTGAGTTTAGGCTTAAAGTGTCAGGAAGTTAGTTTAAAGCTTAAATAAATTGGAAAAAGGTTGTTTAAACAATTTTCTATTTCGATTTGTTGGATATAACATTGTAAAGGGAGCTAATTGGGCTTTAATCTTATGTCTTTTTATTATTAGCTTGACTTTACTTTATAGATTTTGAAAGTTAAATAATACGAGTATATCTGTCGTAGAAACTTGCACTTTGACATTATTTTTATAGATTTTGCAAGTCAAATAATCGATCTGTTCACTTAGTTGTCTTAGAAACTTATCCTTTGACGTTATTTAAAGTTTAAATTTTAAACCATAAAAAAAACATCAATTTGATTGTACCACTTTCGTGGTAATAATCATCAAAAAAAATTTGTTTTATTCGAAATGATCAAATTATCTTAAAGGAAACCCTTTAAAAATATTGAGTTCTTGGGTTAAGCTATAAGTATAAGTACACAGAGAGAATAATACATTCAGTGAGGAGCAACAATTACTCAATTTTATAACTATTCCAGTCAAAAGTGGTATAATATATTGTAGAGGAGAGTATACAAGTTTGGGGCTGTCCATATATTATGTAATCACGTTTTTGGGTGAGTTTGTATCAAATCTATCTAATTCCGGCTTAAAAAAAACCCCTCGAAGGCTCGAAGGCACGGAGACACAGCAAAGATAATCAGTGTGGAAAATCTATGGAGGAATCTGGGAATATATGTATATCAGGCCTGGCAAGGCGAATGCATTACACTGGAACGAAAGCCTTCTTAATAGTTATCTTGCCAGATATAAGAAAATGGACAGCACTATCGTATTAACCGAGTTGCTGGAAAGGTCGAATGAAGAAATGTATAACCGCTGTCTGGTCTTAATACTGTTGGCACCTACCGTGTTGGCTCAGTCTACTGGCTGTGATATTAGTCACATCCTGAAGCCGGGAGTCACCCACTTGAAGTCGCCCAACTATCCCGGCAACTATACTGCCGGATCGTCCTGCAAGTACAAGTACGCCGCTCCCCCGAATTACTACATTAGAGTGAATTGCACCCTCCGCCTGCCTCCGGTACGATTTATTTTCCAAGTAATGTGTGCAGCAATGAGGTTTAACATTTTCCCAGAATGATGATGATAGAAACAAGGATAAATTCTTCCTGGCCTCGGAGGGAGATCGTCGAACGCCCCGTCCCCTGAATTTCTACGGTTACAGGTCTCTTTCGCCGAGGTCGTTCTATAGGAATTTGGTTCTGGGCTATGAATCCAATGGAATGCGGGGGGGAAACTTCCGTTGCCTCTTAAGAACCAGCAAACAGAATTGCGAATGCGGTCGGTCAACTCCTCAAGCGAGGATCACCAATGGCGATAAGGTGAGGGGGGGCGAATTTCCCAGCCTGGTGGCTCTCATCGATAAGAGGAAGCCTGAGAGCAAACCCTTTTGCACCGGAACCATTGGTGAGATCTATGATTATATTGTTTTATTATTATTTAATTTACTAATTTACTATTAATATAATTATTGTGTATCGATGTACCGATACTGTACCGATATTTAACACAAATTCGATATTTGAACTTTGCATATGTATGCGCGATAAATCGATATTCTCTTTTATGTTTATGTAAACGTTTCAATGATTTTTTTGTTTTTTATCACTTCTAAAAGTCTCATAACAGCCGTTTGCGTTATGACACGCACCCCTGTCTTTATATATTATAATCTAATTTATTTTTTAGTGACCAGTAAACATATTCTGACAGCTAAGTCTTGCCTTTCTTATGTGGAAGAACCTTCAAATATTAAAATCGCTATTTGTAAGTATTAAGGAGATTATTTACTCAATTGTAATATTATTTTCAATGGAAATGTAATAGATTAATTTGAAATAGATTAGACATGGTATATATTGCATGTGCTTAATTATTATAGATGTCAATGCCACCAGTAATTACTATTATTCCATAAAACGAAGAATAAGCGGCGATAAGTTTGATATTGCGGTTTTGGAAACTTTAACATTTATGACATGGAACGAATACGTAAGTCCTGCCTGTCTGCCGCCTATGAGGGTGCACGAGTGAGTGAATGTAATAATATTTATAATGAAAATGCCACCTAATACTTATTTATTCTGGTCAGGCTATATGACTTTACCAGTGAGCTGGTCGATTTGGTCGGCTTCGATAAGACCTTCTCTACGTTACAGACGATCACACATATAGTGGTCGACGATTCAACTTGCTCTAACACTCTAAACTGGACTCTAATTAACCGAGGTTACCCTCTGATGTGTACCACTGAATTTTCGAGTACTAAGGACAGAACCTGTTCGTTCGATCTGGGCGGTCCAGTCTACCTAAAAAAGTCAAGGATGTTTCTGATTGGCATTGTTTGGCAACCCAATGGCTGCGGGAAGAAGGTTAATTCTTTGAGCATTAGTCTCGATATCATGTCCGAATTGTATTCCATTCTCCCAACGATTGACTACACAAACTGTAAGGTTGAATTTCGATAAATATTAATATTATTGAGAAAATTACGTAATTTGTCTTTTAAGAAATGCAATTCACAGTTACAGACTCTTCTGCCCGAGCATAAATAAATACATTAGACAGGGAAGCGAAGATTTATCAACCAAACTAATCGTGTCTAACTAATAAATGGCATAGTTGTTATTTAAACAAGTTAGAAAAGCTTACTTCGGGCGGAGCCGAAGTTGATATAATAATTTATTTACTTATTGAACAATATTATGATACTAAGAGCATAAATTACACGAGGCACCCTGTTTCGCATATTTATTTATATGGTAGCTATGGGATATACATAGTTGGCCGATTTTAATGAAAATTTTAACACCCAATTATAATTTTCTCTGTGTAAGTTTTCTATGGAGGAAGTCCTTTCTAAGGCTTTACAAAATTATAAATATCTTACAATATTCGATTAGCTCCTACAAAATAGTTATATTTCTAATACAGCCCCTTGAAAACTGTAGATTTATTTATTTATTTGTAAACTTAATTGTAAAGAACTAAGCTAGCTACAGGATGGATATATCAGTCATAGCTGTCAGGGCTTTCTGAAGCTGAAAACTCTAGATTCTTCACTTTAGCCTTTAACGACAATCTCCACTGTCCTTATACACCGACACAAAGCAATTCCCGCTTCCCCGCGGAAAGCTCACACAATTCGCTTCAGACTTCTAGCCCCCGACGTTCGGAATATCTCTCGTTTGTATTTTCTCTAAAATGTTAAAATTCGCAGGACCTCACCCCACCCCCACCCGAGCAGCGCCCGTCTTCTGCCATTTTGCCCCACAGGCAGGAGAAGCAGCAGCAGCGGCAGCAGGACCTGCGTTATCAGCGCCACACTCTGTGCGCTTATCTTCCATGTGCGCTTCCTTCGCGTGGCTCCTGCTCCTGCTCCCGCTCCAGCTCGGGCAGCTCCTCGTCCTTTTTTCCCATTCGTTTTCCGTGGCCCTCCGCCTTCTTATCCGTTTGTTTGTCCGTGCTTCCGCCTCATCTGTGCGACCGTCCGCACATCCTGTGCCACCCAGCGTCCCCTTCGTCCTGCGTCCTACGTCCTTCGTCCTTCGTCCTTGTGTGTGTAGTTGGAAATTCTCGTTTTGCTTGGGCTAACTACAAAACGAACAAAAAAATAAAGACAGAACGAAAGGCGTTGCAGTATTTGGAAAATGTTGAAACTCCTTGCGGCTGCCGGGCATTGCTTTCACATGACGCATACGCCGCGTTGTCCGGCCCGAGGATCGCCGCCTGGCCCAGGAGCTGTGAGAGCTGAGCAGGATTAGAGGTGTGTGGGGGCGGATGGCTCTCCAGCGCAGGACGTGGCACTGGTAATCCCCGCAAGTAACTTGAGCACTTTATGGCACAGCGCGCACGTGTATGCCAATCGGTACGTGTGTGCGTGTGTGAGTGCGAGTGTGCGAGTGTGTGAGTTATCTAACACCAACGGGGGACGGGGGCAAATCCCCGCTTAAAGCTGGCGATATCTCTCAGGTTTTAAACACTCTTTAGGCCTTAGCCATTTTAATTACATTAAAAACTTTTGCTGGCATTAAATAAATTGGAGCCGAAGATGAAGATGAGCATGGAGTACGGCGAACTTATGTCACTTTGATCCTTGCGAGTTAGAGTTACTTTTGGGCCAACTCATGCGCGAGACAATGGGAGAGACACAACTACCCTTGGCTTGCCTGCCTGCCATCCGGCCTCATCCCTCGTGGTAATCAAGTTCAGTCTTTAAAATTGAAATTCCAGCATTAGGCAAGGAATGTGGACCAATGTAAAACACACACAGACACACACACACAATATAGCCTGGATAAAAGGGGTGGCAGCCCCTGAAAAGGATTCGGGAAAATAGAGGAAACTCGAGGAGAAGGGTGGCCGCCTGTGTGGGCGGGGCTGTCGCTTATCTGTTTCAAATGTGCCACAGCACGTCGAATTTTATGCACCAAGAAATTATTATTCATCACCCATTAGCGTTCAGTTCAAATAAATCATCAGGAATTGGAATTAAACTAAAGGACAGTGTTGGTGCTCTCAATTTCAATTCAAAAGGCTTTAAGGTTGTATTTTGAGCAGATTATTTAATAATTAATTAATTAAGTAGCATAGTGGAACTAAAATAGTCTTAAAGGAAGCTTATATTAATCATTAAAACTGTCCTGGGATATTTGTCTAGCTTTCGATTATTGTTTTAACATTTATTAAAGTTAAATAGCCCTGTTCTTGGTGTGTGTTTTAGTCCACCAAATCAAGACAGTTACAAGAAGTTAAATAATCGAATAACAAGGTCTTAAAGGAGCTTAAGAAGTCCTTAATTGTCCTTATATCAATTATTTTCTGTGATGGGAAAAATATACATACTTTTGATTATTGTTTTTGCATTTTCAAAAGATAAATAACTTTGTTTTTAATGTGTGTTCTTAATTCAAAAAGTCAAGACAGTTAAAAGAAGTTACAAAATTAAATAACCAGCCTTTAAAAGAGGGTTAAGAAGGCCCTTAATTGCTTATGTCAATCATTAAAACTGTCTTGGGATATTTACTAGCTTTCGATTGTTGTTCATAAGTTGTTAACAATTAAATAGCTTTATTCTTGCTAGGTTTTTTATTTAATTTAAAAAGTCAAGAGAGGCACAAGAATATATTTAAGTGGAATAACCAGGCCTAAAAGGAGGTTAAGAGGTCCTTAATTTCCTATTATCAATTATTAGAACTGTCTTTGGTTATTTATAAGCTTTTGATTATTGATTTTAAATTATTAAAAATTAAATAGCTATATTCTTGGACTTTTTTTTTAATCTAAAAAGTCAAGACAAACACAATAAGGCTTTGAAGTGGAAGGACCAGATTTTTAAAGGGGTTAAGAGGTCCTTAATTGGTTAGAACAATGATTAAAGCTGTTCTTAGATGATCAAAAGCTGTCCTTTATTGATTTTAAATTGATAAAAACAAAATAGCCATTTTCTTGCTATGTTTTTTTAGTCCAAAAAGACAAGATAGTTACATAAAGTTAACCAGACTTTAATCTAACCCAAACTAGTCGATTTAATACCTCAAAGTTGTTAGGAATACAAAGGTTAATTACATTTAACTCCCAATGAAAAGTTAAGCTATTAAATTGCATATTCTTAGGCTTTTAAAAAAAATTTTCTAGCTTTTTCTAAACCCAATATAAATGTAAAATACTTTCAAGTTTTTCTAAAAAACTAAATGCCATAAAAATTCCCAACCCAAAACCTGCCCCATTTAATGCCCGACTCTCTCTATGCTCTGTATCCTTAATTAAAGTTGAAAATTAAAGTTTCTGCAAAGAGGCAAGGAATGTACGACAATCGCAGTGTCACTGCCGCTACCACCCCCTTGGGGTTCTTTCCCCCCCCCACCTACCCCTCTACCCTGCCCCACCAAACCCGGACAGCCCTGCCCCCGTTTGGGCCGTCAGCTTCATTGTGTTTATTTCTCATGTTAAAATCAAATTCCCGCGTGTGCAATTTTTCATTTGGCCCGAGAGCCGGGAGTCCCGAGCCCGAGCCCGAGCCGGAGAGCCCAGGCCCAGCGGAGAAATGAAAAGGAAGTGGAAAAATGTGTAAAGGTGCGTGTGCCGGGGAAAAAGTAACAGAAGCAAGGACGAAGGGAGCGAGGGGAACTGTAAGTTAGGGGTGGTGGCTTGGGCGCTATTTTAGGGGGTGTGATTGCTCCGCTGCCGGTTCTTCCGGCGTGCTGTCTGACGTCAGGTGGATTCGAAGTCAGCTTAAAGAACAAGAACTTTTGCCTACGAAAAACTTTCTGCGCCGCGCCGCCAGCTTCAATTCTTCCGTTTTTCAGTTTCATTTTTACCATCCGAGAGGGAGCTGCATTTCGGGGTAACATTTTCGATACCTGTCGGCATGTGTCGAGCACCAAGAGGCATTCTACTACGTCGTCGTCCTCCTTCTCGGCATCTCTGCGCTGGGCCCTCGCCTCTCGATTTCTTCTCCTCCTTGGCGCCCGCATAACTTGCGCTCTAAACAAAACAAAAATGCGTTGGCAAAAGCGTAGGACCTGGGACAGAGCCAGAGAGACAGCTCTACAGCTCGCCAGGATGGGGCAGGCAGCGGCGGCGGCGATGGTGTATGCTGGAGTAGGACCAAAGGGGGGGCGGGCTTGGCAAGAGGCAGAGGCAGCTGGCTGACTACGATGGCGATGGTGATGGCGACACTGGCAACAGCAAAGGCAACGTTAGTGGGGATACTCTATGCCCAGAGGAAGGTGCTTTCAACTTGGCAGGTGATGAAGGGACTGGAGAAAATTAAAAGGATTTTTTTGGTAGAGAATTTACCTTAAAAAAAGAATATTATAATATATATACCTTGTGGCTTTAAGCTAAGCATAATTTTATAGAAGCAGCTGGTTTCAATTATACTTAAATTAAAGAAATACAAATTAGTTTGAAGATTATTAGTGCGAATATTAAAATAATTTCCGTGGAACAATAAAATCATTTGTAATTTCTGCGATCTTGGCAATAATTTAATGAAGATCTTAAAATGTTTGTCAGGATCTGAAGGCTGTAACTTTTGCTTAAGCATTGTTAGAAGACATTTTGATGTAAAGCTATCCATGAATCTCCTCATGATGTGCTCAAGAAATTGGCACAGTTTAGAAGTATGCAAAAAATATAACAAAATCATCATTTGGGATGAGTGAACTATGGCGCATAAGCAAGCCTTGGCGGCAGTTTACTGAACTAAATAAAACATTTTCTTTAAATATTATAAGTATATGGCATACATTGCCTAATTAAAAAAGGGTTATACAAAGATCGGTGGGTATATACATACATATGTATATGGTAAGTATATGTTGTACTAATATGAACATAAATATTTACTAGTTTGCTTCAAAATATTATAATTATCCAACATTTTAGCTTTCAAACTTAAAATATTTATTTAGAGTGAACTTTCCAGCATAGCCTTGGTATTAAAAATTAAAGTCTGATATCAGAACTTGATGGATAACACAATATTGTTGTAAACAAAAGTTAAATAGTCGTTATCTTATCAGGAAACATTGTCTAGGAATAGATATATAAATAAGTACATACATAAATACATATATATGTATAAATACAAAAACTGATACCTAGATATCTTGACTTCTTAGAAATAAGTTTGTGCATAAACATTATGATAATTATATGTATTTATTTGATAGATAATGACTTTATAATCTGGGGTTAACTTATTATACTATAAAACCCATAAATTATATGAAAGAAAGGCTGTAAAACCTATAAATCCTATAAAGAGCTGCCATATCTCACTATATCTTATAGAAAATTCCAAAAAGTTATCCCTAAAAAAGAGTATCTGGCGAAGAGTGTCCCATAATAAGGCCACTAAGCTGTTCCATCCTGCCTGGCTGCCTGGCTGCTTGCTGCTCCGGCTGAAAGGACAGCGACAGGCCGCCGAGGACGAGGACGAAGGAGAGTGCGAAGAAGAGCTAGCGGCAGAGCAGGCGGTGCGGAGAAGGGGGTGGTTGGGCTTGACTTGCGCTTGGGCTTGGACTTGGGCTTGTGGGGGGAGTGGAGAATGGGGAGAATGGAGAATTTGAGAAGAAAGGCGGTGTGGGAAGGGAGGGCGCTGAGAGGCAGACACGACACACCAAGTGTACAATAGCTTTAAGCTTAAACTCTCGCACACTTGCACGCACACACGCTCACTGCCCCCGTGCGCCGCACACTCACACAAATTCCCCCTCGTCACTACACTCACACGCTTGGGCAGGGCAGTGGGGATTTTTAAAGGGGGGCGCTTTGGGGGCCTAAAAAAAAACAATTTTTAAATTATTAAAAATTGGTTTAAATGGTAAGATCTATGCTGAATAATTATGATGAAAACACTAGTTTACACTGAAAACGCTCAAAGCTCGCTGATGCGAAATTCTGCTAGAGTTGAACCCCCAGATTACGAAAATGTCATTAAAAAATTTTTCCATGGAGTAGTTTTTTTTTTAAGA
>JAEIIU010055600.1:318-62126 GCA_018874675.1 Drosophila baimaii | reverse complement strand
GATGACTCCTTCACTGCGTTGCAAACATCATGGCAAAACTATTATACCCTCTGCAAGGGTATAAAAATAACTAAAGATGTACTTTCTTTGTATAAGTAGCGTGTGCCCCACTGTGCTCTACAGCAAGATCTGCAAGCTTCCGCTTTTGCGACGATTAAAGCTAATTCCTCACACCCCAGGCCCCCGAATTCTCCCCCCTTTGGAACAACCATTAATTACTTTCGCAGCTTTCCAAGCAAAAGGAGTCCGCTTTCGAGCAGGAGAAACTGTCGCAGTGCCTGCTAAAAATATCTTCCCCTTGCAGCCAGCCTGGCAGACGCACATAAATCTTTTGTCTGATCGGAAGGCACACATATATCCTCGCAAGCGTCAGCAGGTAGCCAGGAGACAGCGTCCGGAGGTCAGGGGTCAGGAGCTATCCCTACTGCCTTGGTCGCCTGACGCCACCGTCCCGCTGTGAACGGTGGGCCACGCACAAGTCAATTTTCAATTGCATTGCCCACTTGACACGTCGCGACGAAAACAAATAAACAAACACGCACACCACCAGGATGCGGCTGCCGTGAGAAAAACGAATCAGCAGATGCACTGGGGAAAATTGTACAGAGTTACTTTAAGACAAAAAAAAGTGAAGAGAAATAAAGAGCAAGAAAATAAATACAACACAATATAATATAATATATATAGAATACAAAGAATATAATATAAGAATTTAATACAATAAAATGATTATAAGTAATTTAGTTTACCAAATGAAAATATCTTACTGTTACCATAAAATGTTAATATATTTGAAAACTATAATGATCTCAGTAATTGATCTTAATATTTACGATTTCAATAAGTTTAAGGCTTATAAATAATTCACTTTTCTTTTTGAAAAGAAAATATACAAAAATATAAATAAATCAATTTCAAAAATATATGAGAAATACATCTTTTATTGCCTCATTGTTCCGAGTGTAGAAAATAAGATAGTTTCGGGATGCGGAGATGCTCGTCTTCTTCGGACGACGCCTCCGCAGCCAGCAATCTTTAGCTTCTGGCCGATCTCTGCTGGCTGCGGCTGCGATTCCCCTGCGGCTCTTGTCAGTGGTCGTCGAACGGTCGCAGGGCTCAGTCGCGCAGCGGATGTCGCAACGGCAAGACAGACAGATATATCCGCAAGATACTCGAAGCTAAAACGCATCTGTGGCATAGACGGAGGCTCGTGTGCGCGGATTTAAGTGAATATAAATTGAAGACACTCTGTGATATAAATAGTGGGATAAACTCTTTCGTCAACCGCGACGACACGTGCCGGGGTGCACACACTTCCCGCCCTCCAAAACAGAGTGAGTTTCCGCCGAAGGAGGAGGGGAAATCTATAAATATTTTGCAGCGGCCAACAAAGTGCATCTGCTGGATGCTGCGTGAACTGCATCTGAATATTTTATGTGCCATTTTGGGAGCAGTTCGCAATTTGCGCATCTCTAAACATTTTACGGTCGCGTTTACTGGTGCAAAATAGAGAAAGCACCGAGAGATGGAAATAATATTTTTATAAATAAAGTGGATGTCGAGGTTTCCTTGTGATCGGTCTTTGACGTCGTGACTCGAATCTCTCTCTTTCTCTAGAGATCTCTCTCGGTCTATAGATCTCTTTTCGTTGTCGGCGATTTTCTGCAGCTGCCGCCGACACTTTTAACTATATACACAAATATATAGTATTTTTTGTCGTGTTCTACAGATATAGTCCTATACGTATATATCTGCACATGTACTTTCATCTGCGGGACTCTATATTAATTTTCGCTTAGTTGTCGCCACGTCTGTGTCGCCCATTTCCGTTTGTTGTCGTCATTAGTTGATGTTGTTGTTAGGCATCAATGCAAAAAGTATAAATAATATTTGTTGATTTAGGATGATCGGCTAATTTTGTCAAGGGAAACTGGGTTTTGTAATTACCCGCAGACAAGCAGATGTCTTTAAAGAATATAATATTTACTTGGTTTTGCGTATTAATTGAATGTATTTTGAAGAACTTAAAATACAAATAAAACTCGGAGTTATTTCCTTAAATTTGTAACAAAACATATTTTGACTTCTTGATTTATTTTATATATTTAAATTAAATACAAAAGTCAATACTAGATAGAAATATCAAATAAATCTATTGGAAGTCATGAGCTTATTTTCTGTATAAGTTTTACCTTAGAAACTTATCAGAATTTTCCTTTTAAAGGACATCCTTTCAATGGTATTTGTATATTTACAATTCTCATATCATAATATCTATTTGTTCTTTTATGAGAAGCCAATTGGGAGCTTAAACTTACATTTATATAACAATTCCAAAACAACAAAAAAAAAATAATTTGTTTACATTTCTTTATTACCATTAAAGTGGTAACTTTAATAATTAATTCTTCCCATGTAATTCTGCCGTTTGTTTTCATAACCACTGCACCTGTTGGTTCGCTGCCCGGCAAGACCGGGCCTATTTAAATTACGGCCAAAAACAAAAAACCAAGTGTCCGGTGAAAGCAGCCGGCATATACATACCAGTATCCTGGCACGTCATCATCATACTCTTTGGTCGTGAACTAGGAGCTAGATAAATGCATTTGTGTCGCATCCGTGGCGCTGATTAGGTGATATTACAAACGGGACGGCAGAGGGCAAGAGATGCGCAGGATGTGCAGCAGGATGTGGTGCGGAATGGGGGCTTATTCAGTGCTCTGCAAATTGAAAAAGGAAACGCAGCTTGGAAGCTGAAGCTGACGCACAAGCGAGCACTGGGGACCTAGGGCACTTGAAGAAATTTGAGTTTTGAAATTAAATGATTAAATTAAAATTATGAATTTGTTTCAAACATAATTAGGTTTTTGCTGTTGCCTAACATAAAAGTGCATGCTAGGCGAGAAATTGCCAGAAAATGTTTGCTAAAATGCTAAAATATCTTTAAGGCTTAATAGATGTTTAAGGCTTTAATTATTTGAGATTTATATATGATTGCCCAAAAAATGCATTTACTTATTTATTAATATTAATATTTTCCATTAATAATTTTTTAATTTCAAGTAAGTTATTTGTTTCTTATAAAATATTTTAATTAGTTATGTTCAGAAGAGTTTGGAACATATTTCCCTAACTTAAGGTTAAGGATTTGTAAAAAATGAACAAATATTTCCTGGCTGTAGCGACCCTTAGATCTCCTTGGACATCAAGGTGACTTTTATTCCAAGTGCAACGTAGGAGCCCCAGGCCCTCCCCCTGGGCAACAACCCNTCCTCGTCCCTGGCCACAGATAATACTCGTACTTTGCCACTGCAGTGGCTGATGTAGCTAAATTCAATTTCCAGCAGTTTGCATTAATTTCCCAGCTTACGCCGACCGCCAGAGTGCGCCACTGATGCTGCTGCTCTCGGTACCACCCCCTCTCTCTACCCCCTTTCCCCCCACCACTCCTGCATTTTCGCCTTTTCAATCGAATCGCAGGAAAAACAGCAACAGCTTTTCGCTGTGCGAGCCAAATCCAGCGAGTGAGCGAGTGAGTGAGAGATTTCCTAGCTGGGGATACCTGCTAGCGTGTGTGTGTGTGTTTGTGTGTGCGCTTCGGGCATCCTGCGGCTCGATTTCAGCGCAGGATATTCGTTTAGGCGAGATGCCGATGCCGATGCCAATGCCGATGTAATGAAGCTGGCTCCCGATGCTGGCCGGGCATCTGCGACTCTGCAAAAATTTCCCCACATTTCAGTCTTCGTTTGCCGAGCGTCGTGCGCGCAAGTATCCAACAGATACGCGGATAGACGGGCCCCTACAAAAACAACAGAAAATACCCACAAAAAAAAAAAAAAGAAAGAAGCAGAAGTATTTTCTCAGAAACTGAGAAAATATTACACCAAAAGCTAGCGGCCAAACAAATTAACAGCAGCAGAAGCGAATGAAAAGCTAATTGAAAAAGGAAAAAGTGATGAAAACCAACTAGAAAGTGGCAAAAAAAAAGAAACCCAACCAAGGAATATATATATTCGATATATCTTTTGTGTGTGGTGGCATCAACAGCCTTTGAAAATTTCCAGTGACAGTACCGACAAAAAATACAACAAAGAAATGGAGTGCTTCATGGTAAATGCGGGATTACATATTCGAAAGAAAGTGTTTCGGAAAATGAAGCAAAACGCGCAGCGAAAATATTGAAAAATCCAATGAAAAATTTGTTGAGCTGCAAAAAAAAATTTCGTTACTTTGTACGTGTACGTGTGCGTGTGTGTGTGTGGTGTTTTTGTGTGTAGTATCTTTTGTGCGCCTCGGCTGCTATGTATCTGTGAGATACGCAAAACAATTTGTCTGCGCCATTAGTAGCGCAGAGTGCCTGTGCCTGTGCCTGTGCATGTGTGTGTGTGTGTGAATATGTGTGTATCCTGCGCAGTCAACGAATCCAAAGCTGCGTTTCGCATCCTGCCAAATCCTTGTACCAAAAGGGAGGCAGAGGGCCGCGCAATATTTGCGACGTTGACGCAGCCTCCACTCGCTATTCTTGTTGTTGTTTTGTTTGTTTTTTTTTTTTTTGCCGCCGACATCGCTGCCTGCCTGTGTGTGTATCTGCAAAATACGGATACTAGCCACTACACAACCCATGTGCTTTTGCCTGCTTTTCTGTTGACTTTCCTGTCGAATTCATTAAATATAATTAACCAGAAAAGGCCACGAGCTGTGTTACATGATAAATATTGTCTCTATACCTGAATATTTCCCTATTTTATCATTACTGAATACAAGATTTTGGAAGGAATAGAAATAACATTTCTTGAAAACTCAACATAAAATTATAGGAAATATCGAAACATATTCTCCAGGTAGCTGGCTTGGTTTTACTTATTATCCATGAGCTAATTAAACATTTTATGGGAAGTAGTTATAATTAACCATAGAATAGTAGGAAATATTTCATGATAAAACTGAAAATCGTAATTGTCATTCAATTTTGTAGTGTTTTCTAAAGTTGTTAATGTGATAGGGCAAAGGACATTATTTAAAGAATACCTAATTTAAAATTATCAGAAGAGAATACAATTTAAATGTGTTCTTAAGGCTTCGAACTCCATTTAATTACCATAATTACCACAACTTACCATAATTACAATAATTTATTATTTACTTAATTTTATAAATGCTGGTAAATTTTTTAAAACAATGTTGTATAGCTTGGTTAATCTAATATTTTTAATCCAATTTGCTTAGATAGTATAGATACCCCCAAAAAATACGTAAAAAATAAATTAAAAACTAATTAAAAAAATGTTCCTGAGAGGGATTTTAATATTAAAATCAAATGCGAAACTTTGCTCTACATTTATATATATATAATTGATTCGTCCAAACACTTGAGCTCTTTACGATTTGTGATTTATTGTTTGTTGCAAATAATATATTATTATTAAAAATTAAAAAGTATTGATTTGAGAACCTGTAGCTTTTTATAATTGAAATCCTAAAGTTATACTAAACTTGTTGGTAATTATACATTTGTATGTTCTAGTTACAAAATCATTGCAATTACCCAAAGAAGAAGGTACAGATACATTCTAAACTATTCGAAAGTTATCTCAAAGTGCAGATACATCTTACACAATTCGAGATAGTTATTCCAAAGTATGCAATGCCATATTTTTAGGCCTAATTTCCGTTGACTTCCATCTGTTTGTCTCGCTAATTACGCCCTGCATATTGAAATATCCACGACGAAGCCAACTTCTCGAGAGGACTCCGCTCCGCCTGGTAATCCTTGAAACTTCTGGCACTTGTCCGTGTCTTGAACTTTTGCCTCAGCTCGGAGTTCGCTTCCTGCGGCTCGAGGGGTTTAATTTTTTCGCAGAGGCAGAGGCAAAGAGTGGCGGCACTTTGCATGCATGTGTAGTTTTCAGCTAGTTGACTTACCGCTTTCCCAGCTCGACGCTTTTCCCGCTTTGCCGCCACCGTCCCTGGCCGTTACTCGCAGGACTTTCGGCTTCAGTTGCGTTTCCGTTTTGCACTTGCGGGCGAGCGAGATGCGAGCGAGATTCGAGCGAGTGACGGAGGAAAAGCTGTGGAAATTGTCCAGTTTCTCGCTGGTTTTTCCAGTTTCGCTTTTTCTCTTTTACGAGGCGTGTGTTCTGCATGCGTGTGTGTGTGTGTGTGTGTGTGTATTTACAATTCCGCTTTGTTGTTGTTTTCGCGACAGCCATTTTGTATAGCACACTTTGCGTACTATGAAGTTCCACACACACACACACACTCGCTTGGAGAGAGTTATCTACTTTTGATTTTTTTTTATGTGGAAAATTTCCCGACTTTTTCCGAATATATTTTCCCTGTCTTTGTTGTTTTTGTTTCGTTAGGGAAGAGGTGCCGAAATAATAGAAAATGCGAAAAGCGAAAGGAAAAACATCCTTTTCTAACCCCGCTCTCTCTCTCTCTCTCTCGCTCGTTACCTGTCTCTTTCTTTCCGCCATTATCTATCTCTTTCGCTGGCTGTCTATTTCCAAAGTCTAGTATCCACAAGAAAAAAGAAGAAAAATGTTTGTGTTCTGCTAAATCTAATAAAATAAATGCACTTCGCATTCGGCAAAGCAAGAAAAAAAAAATAATAAATCCCGAAAAGAATATGCGAGAAAATGCCAGAGAGTGTGTGTGTGTGAGAGTGTGTGTTGTGATCTGTATGTGTGTGCGAGTGAAAAAGAAAAATGTTAAAAGTGAAATTGTACGACGCCCCTTCGAGTAGATGAAAATGTTGTGCCTGTGTCTCTATACACGAGAAATAGATTCATCCAAAAAGGCCAAAATAATTATGAAGAAATCCATTTGAACGTGTGTGTGTGTGTGTGTGTGTCCGAACATCAAGATATGTATATATGTATATATACGAAATCAGGCCATTGAAATGTTTTCAAATGTCTTTAAATCAATCTACAAAACCATATACATATATTCGTATGGATTTTATGGAAATTACTCGACATCCGATAAGGGCGCAAATTGAAATGATTTTCTTTGCAATCTGTACATATACTATATTTATGTGCTAATGTAAGCAGAGATACAAAGTACATTTTCTTCTTGGAATATAGTTATTGGTTTTCATTTCCATTTAAGTCTTAAATCAAAAGCGATTTACCAAGAAGTATTTCGCAGAAATGTGGCTCGCAGCCCTTTTACATAGAAACGCCAATTGAAGTCATAATTGTCCGTCGTATTTCCTATTCCAGGAATCATTGTTGTTCTCTCATATTTGTTTCAAGGACATTTTAACCGAGTTCCTCTAAGTGGTTGCAATTGTGAGCTTGCTGCTTAGATGACAATTCTTGTAATAAGTTTTTACAAATTTGTTAAGCTTAAAAATAAAGATTACATTGAGAACTTTTCATTCTCCTAATTAGCTCCTTCCCTTTCCCTAGCACACTGCTTTCTGGGAAAATCAAAGCATTGTTAAATTCATTATAAAGAAATCTTATAAAAATATCAATTCACTAATTTCCTTGACCCGAAAATTCAGCAGAATGTCAAAATTATAATTAAAAAGTGCAATCGGCAATCTGCATCTTGTGCCAGGTAATCGGAGGACTAACATCGATTTTCTTTCCTCAGTCTGGGCCTGGAGGGAAATTCCTTCAATACACCTTCCTTGCCGAAAGCCAAACACGTTCTCTAATAGAGGCAGGCTGCTTCTGCAGACTTATTGCAATTTTGCGGCCTGGGGGCCTCTTTACAAAGTCAGTGCCTGTGGGGAAAGGCACTCTCATTGATTCCGGCGTGTCCTTTCAAACGGGACGCATGTGGCAATGTTGTGTGTGGGCTAAAAGCGTCATTTACCTAAACCTAAACCCATGCATTATGAAATGTCATTACGTGGGCTGCACATTATTAACCGCCCCTGAAAAGTCAAACGTCAATACGAACGATTAATTATCACTTTCCCAACCATTTTCCCTTGGCGGATTTTGAACGGAAATGATAATTAATTGGCAGAGGAAGCCGGTGGGTGCTGGCTTTTCCATAGGATACAAAATAAGGTTTATAATTTAATGTATTTTCTTTGCAGATTTAAGCAAAAGTGTTCGGTTCGCTGGCCCAGGACACACACTCACCTGCGGGTGATAGCTTTAGCGATGAGCTGCCTGCACTTGAAGAACTTTAAACGCGCCGAGTGGTCGCCCCTCTTAGCCAGGAGTTAAGAAGCCACAACTATAACCCACACGCAGACACACCTATATACCCAGAGAAGAGGCATTTACAAGGAGAAACCACACGCGAAAGGGCCATATTTGAGTGGTGTTTTTGGGGCAGGAGGGTTATCCAGGATGCAGGTGGTTGTGGTGCTGCTGGCCCTGATGCTGGCGGATTATAATCCGACTCTGGCCCAGCGACCGCTGATCATGAACCACACGTTCAGTGCCCTGCCCATGTCCCAGCATGCCAGCTTCACCAACAATTGGCCAGGTGGTGGTGGTGGGGGCTCCTCCTCGTCCTCCTCCGCGGGATCCATGGGCAAACAGTTGCGCAACGGCAGGCTCCACGAACAGCCGCTGCCGCTGCCACAGCCCACGGCGCCGGTGGTCACCCAGTACGAGGACTACGAGGTGGCCCCGGGACCGCCAGGCTCACGCAGAGATAACAAGCGGCGACTGGCCCAGCTGGCACCGGGACTGCTGCCACGTCCTAGCGGCAGCAACGGACGCCGTGGCATCGAATCGTTGCGCAAGGAACTGATGAATCCCTCGGTCGGTGGTCCTGGCGGCGGAATCTCCGGCAGCAGTGCCGGCTATCCCTCCTACTCGGCTACCTCTTCCATTGGACGGATTGATGGTCTGGGACAGGGTATAGGTTCCGCGGATCGCTATGGCGAGCAGCTGAGGCAACCCAGCGGCATGGCCGCCATGACAGCTGGACCGCTGGGAGGAGCCTATTCCACCCGGTTTCCGCCACTCTACGGCGTCGACGACAACCCCAAGCGAATGTATCCGCGCAAGAACTCCATCAGCGAGCTGTATAAGCTGAAGAGCCGGCTTAACCAGGCGGACGAGCCTGCCGGCGGAGTGACGCACGGCAACTTCGAGGGCGACGCTCAGGGCGCGTCTGCATCGGCGGATCCATTGCAGGAGATCAAGGACCGGATAAGGGACACGTCTCCGAATGCGGTGAGTTGGGTTTTGAATCTATTAAATATCTAAAATTCTTAATTATAATCTCCTCTCTCCTCCATCCCCCTATAGAACACCTACGCTCCCCACACGGATGCCACGCCCTCGTCGGAGTACGAGTACGAGCTGGGCGTTAAGTGCAACTTCGAGTCTCCCTGCAGCTGGACGTGGGTGGAGTATCCCGATGGCTTCCAGGTCATCAGTGGCACGGAGCTGGCCAAGAGGAATCTCACGGGACTGTTGCCGGGACCGGTGGCGGATAGCATTGACGATGCCACCGGCCACTTCCTGTATGCCCGCGTCCAACCGAACTCACGGCCCCTGAATCTCACCTCGCCGGAGTTCAGCACCACGATGGAGAAGTGCTACCTGGAGGTGTATATGCATCAGAGCGACATGAGCCATGGCCTGTCCCGCGTGGTGGTGGAACCGCTGCACACGCAGGAGAGCAGCTGGGTGCCAGCGGAGATCCTGGGTGACAATGTGCGCCAGTGGACGCGGAAGGTGTATCGCCTGGGTCGTGTGTCCCGCGATTTCCGTATTGTCTTTGAGATCGTGCCCGATCTGCGACCCGGCCAGAAGGGTCACGTGGCCCTGGACAACCTGCGCATGGTGAACTGCTTTCCCGAGGGCACCAAGTCCGAGAAGTGCAGCACCTCGCAGGTGAAGTGTACCTCCAACAAGGTTCCCGTCTGCATCCATCTGCCGCGCATCTGTGACATCACCAAGGATTGTGACGAGGCCGAGGACGAGCAGCAGTCGTGTGGTGAGTGAAAATAACAATAAATGGTTGTGAAAATTATAATAAATATTGGAAATAATAATTATTATTCCTCTCTTCTTCAGACAAAATCCCCTACGGCGGTCGCTGTGACTTCGAGGAGGACTGGTGCGGCTGGCGTGACTCTGGCAAGACAGTGCTCACCTGGTCCCGGCACACGGGCTCTTCGCCCACCCACGACACCGGACCGGATGGCGACCACACCATGCAGCATCTGCCCAACAACACCAGTGGCTACTACATGCTGGTGAACATGAATCAGCACATGAACGACTCCGAGAAGAACTCGAACATTGGCTTTGCCAGCAATGCCGTCATGGTGAGCAAGACATTCAATCCGCCGCCTTCGGTCCATGGAAATCCGGACTCGCCGTACCGCAACTCCTGTGTGGTAAGGTTCTTTGTCCATCAGTTCGGCAAGAATCCGGGCAGCATTAATCTCTCCGTGGTGGAGATGAAGGAGAAGGAGAACATCACCACGACGCTGTGGTGGTGCACCAAGAACCAAGGCATCGACTGGCTGCGGGCAGAGTATGTTCTGCCCAATATTAAGTCCAAGTGAGTTTTTTATTTTGAAATATTCCTTTTGAAGATTTTACTTATTTTCGGAATCCCTCAGATACTATCTACAATTCGAGGCACGCATGGGCATGAGAATCTACTCGGATGTGGCTGTGGATGATTTCTCTCTGAGTCCCGAATGCTTTGGCCTCAATATACCGGAGGATCACCTTGGTGGCTACAACTACTGGGATGTGAGGCAGAACCTTAAGAGTCCAACGTATAAAGACTTTGAATATACGAATTGTAAGTTGAAACAAAAGGAGTTCCTTGGGCTATCCTTTGTGATAGCTTTATCACGTATACGACATGTTGTACCTAATTACCAACTCTTCTTTAACCAGATCTCGAGCTAACCAGCTGCGACACCCGAGGTATGATAGGACCCACACAGGCTCAGTGCGAGGCGGCCTACAGGGAGCAGAATAAAACCCATGTCCTGCGAGAAGTCCATGTGGTGGAGGACCAGAGCAGCTACAAGGGCATGCAGAAGTGGAAGGTGCCCAATGAGGGTCACTACACGTGAGTTATTCTCTCCGTTTCTCCATCACACTTCATCTATTCTTACCATTTCTTTGCTTTTTTCACCATCAGGATCATTGCCAAGGGCGCCAGCGGAGGTCTGGGCTCCGGCGGTGTGGGCAGCTCACGGGGATCCGTGGCCGTGGCCATTCTGGAGCTTCACAAGCACGAGGAGCTATACTTCCTGGTGGGACAGCAGGGCGAGAATGCCTGCATTAAGTCCATGGGTGTGCTCAAGGAAGCCGGCTGTGGCACCGATCACGACCTGGACTTGGCCCAATACAGCTTCCGCTCCAAGCAGGATATGGTTAAGAATATCTATATCGAGAATGGCGCCGGTGGCGGTGGCGGCGGATCCTATGTCTTCCTGCTGAATCAAGCCAAGAATGAGGCTGTACCGCTCCTGGTGGCTGGCGGCGGCGGAGGATTGGGCATTGGTCAGTACATAGACGAGGACTTCCAGCACGGCCAGAAGGCGAAACCCTTGCAGGCTCCCGAAAGTGGCCAAATCAATGGGGAACCGCTGAACAAAAAGACTGCCGGACCCGGCGGTGGCTGGCGGGCCAAGGAGGATCAGGCCCTGAGCCCCACCTACGGAGCTGCTCTGCTGCAGGGCGGTCGTGGAGGTCACTCGTGCTACGTGGAGCTGGCGGACAATGGCACCTCGGTGCACCGACATGGCCAGGGTGGATTTGGCGGCGGTGGCGGTGGCTGCAACACCGGCGGCGGTGGTGGTGGCTATGTCGGCGGAGATGTATACCTCACGGAATCGAACGGCGAGGGAGGCAGTTCCTTCATCAGCCCCAGCCGCAGTCTTCGGGAGATAAGCGATGTCCATGCGGGCGCCAGCAGTGGATCGGGTGCCATTATCATTATTCCCGCCATCGAGGGCTGTGGCTGCGACTACAGGTGCGTGGCCCTGGACGAGTTCCGATCCAAGGTGCGCTGCATCTGTCCCGATGGCTGGATCCTCAAGAGAGACAACCACACAGCCTGTGAGATTCGTGAGGAGGCTGGCAAGTCATCCTTCCAGTATCTGGTATCCATCTTGATGATCTCTCTGTGCGTCCTCTTCATCTGCATTGCGGCCCTCATCTTTATGCTGTGTGAGTAGTTTTCTTGAGAAGATTAGGGAACAATAAATATCTATATATAATCTATATAAATATATCCTTCCTCTCGCAGACAATCGCTATCAAAGGAAGAAGCAATCCAAGAAGCGCCACAAGATGCTGGTGGAACAGGACCTTCAGCTAACTCGTCTGCGAAACAACATCGATGACTCCAATCTGAATAACTTCAATCCCAACTACGGCTGCGATGGCATCCTCAATGGCCACATAGATGTGAACAGTTTGCCCCAAGTGGCCCGCGACAGTCTCCAGCTGGTCAAGTGAGTAGTGACTCTAACACACACTCCTGGGAATCCTTTTCCTAATATTTTCCATTATTTTCAGTGCCTTGGGTAAAGGCGCCTTTGGTGAGGTCTACATGGCTCTATATCGTCATCGAGATGGTGACGCCGTGGAAATGGGCGTGGCCGTGAAGACTCTGCGCGAGGATCCGAAGCGAGAAAAGGAGGAAGACTTCCTCAAGGAAGCCGCCATCATGGCCAAGTTCAATCATCCCAATATGGTGCACTTGATCGGCGTCTGCTTCGATCGCCAGCCGTACTATATAGTCCTGGAACTGCTCGCCGGCGGTGATCTGCAGAAGTTCCTGCGTGAGAACCGAAACACTCCGGAACGTCCCTCCCTGCTGACCATGAAGGATCTGCTCTTCTGCGCCCTGGACGTGGCCAAGGGATGTCGCTACATGGAGAGCAAGCGATTCATCCATCGCGACATCGCCGCCCGGAACTGTCTGCTGAGCAGCAAGGGTCCCGGTCGCGTGGTGAAGATCGCAGACTTCGGCATGTCCCGGGACATCTACAGGTCGGACTACTATCGGAAGGGCGGCAAGGCCATGTTGCCCATTAAGTGGATGCCGCCGGAGGCCTTCCTCGATGGCATCTTTACGTCCAAGACCGACGTGTGGTCCTTTGGCATCCTGCTGTGGGAGGTCTTCAGTCTGGGCCGTTCGCCATATCCCGGCCAGCACAACACCCAGGTGATGGAGCTGGTGGTGCGCGGCGGGCGGCTGGGCTCGCCCACCGAGTGTCCCGTCTCCATATACAAGGTGATGGCCGACTGCTGGAACCCCACGCCCGAGGACCGGCCCACCTTCATTAGTCTGCTGGAGCACCTGACCGCCTGCACCCAGGATCCGAGCATCATGAATGCTCCGTTGCCCAATATCCTGGGACCGACGGCCTCCGAGAGGGATGACACCGTCATCCGGCCGCCCAACGGCGAAGAGTTCTGCCTGGCGGTGCCGGACTACCTGGTGCCCCTGCCGCCGGGTGGCCACAGCAGTCCAGCCGTGGCCAGCGGCTCTGGCTATGTTCCCGAGTCGCAGCGCCAGCAGATGAGCTCATGCACTCCGCCGGCGGTCACCTCGCCGGCTGCCCCGCATCCCCGGCCAGTGGAGAACCCGGCTCCGACCAGTGGCGACTGCTGGGAGACGTCCTTCATTCTGCCCAACGCCAAGGCGGAACAATCTGGTGCAGCCGGCGGTAGCAAGGACATACCACCGCTGGTCTCCGGCGAAGATGCTAAGCTAATCAGTCTGGACACGCCGCAGCCAACGCCAACCACGATCCAGCCGCCGCTTTCGTTTGCCTCCCAGCTGGACGGCATCACGTTGGATCCCTCGACTCTGTCCAAGAGCCTGCCCAACGGGAGTGCCAAGCAGTCGTATGCGAATGTGCAGGTCAAGAGCGACGCGGAGACGGCCAAGGCGGTGGCCAATGGTGGCGTGGTAGTGGCCAACGGAGGAGCCGTGATGAATGGCGACATCTCAACGGTATCGACGACGGGCGGCGCGGACTCACCGTTCACCATTCAGGGATATGCAGAGCGGTACAAGGACAACAACAATCATTCCGAAATCAGTTGTTAGGAGCACACACAGGGAAAAACCAAGATCCCAAGATCGAGAGTATACTTCCAGGGTCGGGTTTATGTGGGTGAAAAATCTGTACTTACTTACTCTTCACTTTTCTCTCATAAAACCTAGTTCAAAACTATTTTTTTATATCCATTATTTCCGACTTTTTTATAAGATTTCAAATCTGAACAAATTCTCAACATTTTTTGCACTTATCCAAAATTTCTGAAATCTACTTCAATCATGAGTTATTCGTTAAAAAAAAACTTACAAATTTCCAAAACAACTAACTCACACATAAGCCCGACTTTCGAATTATACTCTTAATCCATGGCAGCATTTTTTCTCACTGTGCACAGTCTCTGCAACTCGCCCAGGAGTTAGTCTTGTTTTTTATGGGGGCAATCACAATTGGTTTGCGCCTCATCAGCGCATTAAATATAAATATATATATTTATTCTTGAATCTAAAAGAGACGAAAACCAAGCATATGGTTGAAACAAAAACCGAGTGAGAACTTCACAAGAAAACAACAACAAGAAGAAAATTGTATTGTAATTTAAACATCAATTTGTATTTGAATCCACAAATGGATTTGCGGAAACAAATGCGAAGTAACACTTAAACTTAGTTGGAATGCATAGTTTAGATTTTTACCAGACATTAGTTTTGCAAAAACAAAAAAACAAAAAGAAATGAAAACAAAACGCGATAAGACATACATTTTTGCGAGAGGTTGTATATATAAATTGTAACTAAGTTTTACACGTACGGTTAATTAAGTTGAACTACATTTTCGGTTTCTTCGATTATTTTAGTTACCTTTAGTTAACGTTTTAAGCTGATGACTGAAATGCCAAACAATATTCCTAAAGTAAAAACAAAAAGTAAGAAAAACAACAGACGAAGAGAGCGTCATGCGTTAGCTTATTTTTAATACTCAGTCCAGAACCGGGAACCAAGATGCCGACTCAAAAGTAATTTAACGTGTTGAAGTTCGCAATAATACCACAAATGTAGTCAGGGGGAGATACAGATACAGAGACACACGTTTTTAACATAGGATATTCTTTTAGTTTAAGGTCTCAATTCTCTTATTGTTTACTCCAAGCGAAATGAAAACAAGAAACAAATAAAAAACAAAAACATATAGTGTAAATAAGCAGCTTCCGTCATAGCGAAATTACGTATATTGTATGTATTTAACTAGTCTTAAGCGACATATAAAATCTAGTAGAGAAGAGAAACTACAATTTACAGGGTGATTTTTATGAAAATTCAGTTGTATGTTTGAAAAACAGAAATTTAGCATTAATGGAACAATGTTGAAGCGCAACAACGTTCAGCTCAGAGTTTGAGTTGGTCTAAGAAAATGTTGTAAAAAATATATACATATATATATATATATATACAATACTTTCAGCACACACAGCCCTGGCCCTGTATTTGTTCATCATCATATTAACGCTCTTTTTTCAGCTGTTGATCGGGAGAATTCGAATTCGAAATTTTGTACATTTAGTTGGAACGTAACAAACAAGCTTTAAATTATATAATTTTTATAAAGATATATTAACGATATACAAGTGAGGCGACAACATTATATATTTAACCGAGCAGAAAAAGGAAAATAAATAAATTATACAAGCAAACAAAAAAAATTTGATTACACTGAGGTAATTTATGTATATGTACGAGTATAATTAGGCTTAAGCAAAGAATTGAGTGTGTGTTTAAAACAGCAAATCGAAAACAAAAACAAACCGAGAAAAAAATAGAAATCTATACATATTTAGATAATGATACTGAAACACATATAGGAAGGATAACGATAACGTTACGTCTATGTTTTGCTTTATGTACAATTCTACTGTTATATGCGCATACATCTATATACACGCAAACATATTCTCGTATATAAATATTATTATAATCAACTTATATATCCGATATGTATGTACGACTAAAGCGAACCGTTAATTTTAAATGCTGAATCCGCGGAAACCGAAAGCGTGTAAATTACATGTACCATATATTAACAGATATATTAAGATGTGGTTGCGTTTTTGGAGTTTATTTTCCCCAAAAGAGTCACAGAAAATCTGAATAATTTTGAATCTCCCAAAGGGTGTCTAAAAGTATGCAAAGTATTTTTACAATTACATACTTTTAGGCTCCATTTCATGGGGTTTTTAATTAAAATTGAATGCTCTTAAGTCTCTTCATGAAAAGTGTCTAAAAGTAATCCGTGTTATATTTACCATTATTCACAGCATACTTTTAGGCACCTTTGTGGGAGATTTGGAATTGGTAGGATTATAAACTTCTGCCAAACGCTGCACATCTGAATATCACACAGGAAAAACCGGAAACCAAACAAAAGATGTACAAATTGAAAGCAAAAGTTAATAAAAATCAATTGGAAGAAAAATACAAATAAAACTCTACCGTGTGCTCAGAATCGAATGCTCAATATGTGTATGAATATATATATATATATATCACAGCATCGGCTTACACTTAGTACTTAATCGAGTCGATAACTTAACTGTATTTTTTTGTTGTATGTGTATCTATTATGGTTGTGCCGAGGCATCTCAAGTAAATGCATTCACACACACACTCACACACATCTCCAGGAAATCCCTTTCAGCTCAGCGGATAGTGGAGATTGATTGTCCGAATACATGCATATGTATAAATAAAACCAGACAGACACTCACACACATACGCACCACACACCCACACACACATTTTTGTACCCTGAGAAGACATTACCTTGTGTACCTAAAGCCCAGAACCTGAAAGAGAAGAGTCACATATGCATATATCCTCAGATCGTTGTTGATTAATTGTTGGCACTGGTTCAGTTACGAGATCTTTGGGTTTTTGGTTTGAAGAAGGGATTCCGTTTCCGACTCAAATCACTTCGGCGGGATTGTTAAGTTTACGAATCCTTAGGGTTCAATCTTTTAACTCCTTATTGCTACAAGTTTGAGACGTTTTTTACTGCATTCACAGTGATAGTTCAACTATTGAATATTAAAATCGAAGATTGTTCGAGCGAGTTTAAAGGTTAATTTTTACAAAAATAGTTCAATTCTGTAACAATTGGTTTGCTAATAAGGGAACTGAATGTTTTTTTGATGCTCAGAACCAGGTCATGGCATTTAGATCACTGTTGACGACGGCTTAAACGATTTCGATTGGAGAACTTCGCAAGCCAATATCAGTAGCTTGGTAAACACACTTCATTTCTCAACAATAACAAATTCGCAACGAAATTTAGACAAAAAGGAAACATAAATTATATATACATACATATATATATATATATGAAGACAAATTTAAGAAATTAAATAGGTATAAAGATCACACAATAAATGGTATTTTTATATACTACAAAAATTCCCCCCAAAAAAAACAACAAAAAAAAACCAAAAACAAATCGTCAAAGAAATGCAAGTTTAGTGCATGCAAACAAGCTTAAACTTAGCTCTAGCTATTAAATATATATATTAAATAAAGTAAAAACAAAATTAATGGTTTTCATTTAAAATCGTAAATTATTTTGTTACATTTAAAAGGTAAAGGAAACAAAAACGAAAAATAAAAATAATAAACAAGAAACAGAAACGCAAAGACTAGAACAACATTTTGTAAGCTGGATTAATTGAGTGATGGATTGGCAGGTGGCAAGTTATATACTATAATACAGCATAAGCTACTAGATGACAAGTGCAGCAAAAAAGTCCATTTAGAAGAGGAACCACACTCGAAAGTAACCCCCCCTGAATATCTGTCATAACTTGCTGAAAAAGAAATTAACGGCGGCGGGATAAGACGAGCGCCCCCACACACGAGAGGTGCACTCACCACCACATTGTATAATTTCCAACTCGACCTAAGCTATAAAGAAATACCAGCTAAGAAACGTATAACTGACACTTACCCACGCTCGTACTCCCCACTCACCCCGGCCGGCCGCCTTCAAGGCGAAGGCTTTCCCCCAAAAATTTCGCTTATCCTCCCCCCCCCCCTCTCAGTGAGTCAAGGACGAGTTTTGAATTATCTAAACATAAGCACATCTTACAAAGCAAAATCGAACAAAAAAAAAAAAACGTATAAATATATCTAAATAACATATATATTTGGGAAAAATGTGAAGTGGAAAACAATTTTAAAGTTGGTAGCGTGTAAGCGCTGGAAATGCGAATCGACAAAAAAACGGAGAAACTGAGAGAAATAATAAAAATGAAAATTCATGTGTACAAAAACAAAATTGAAGGTGTTTTTATTTAGGGGAATGGCAGAACATAATTTTAAGAATATTTGGGAAAACAAACAAAAACATTAAATCAAATAAAATCGCATCTAAAAATATGCAACATCTTGTATCCGCCTTTTCCTCGCATCCACCTGAAATGAAATTCACTTTTCCAAACCATTTTCTTTGTAATTTCTTTTATTAAGAATTTGTTTTTTAGATTGAATTATTTTCCTGTTTTCTTCTTCCATTTATTTTCATTCATTTCATTACTAAATTTCAAATTTTCTTGTCATGACCAATAAGAACTAAAACGTTTATATAGCTTACAATTGGTTTTTGTATAGTTTTAGCTTCTCGCTTCTCTCCTTTTGCTTCGAAATATATTATTATTAGATAGTTTTTATTTTGTTTGGTTTGTCTAGAGGCTAATTGAACTTTGTTATTTAGGAAAATAATAAGAAGAACGCTTTTGTATATTTGTATTATTATTTTGGAAGTGTATTTTATTGATGCACTGCAATTTACAAATCGATTTAGAAATAAAACATAATAAATTCTAGGCATAACATAAGATATTCAATAATTGCACGAAAACGAACCCGAGAACGAACTATCCTGGCCGTAACCCGGCCAATATTACCTGGCCCATATCGATCAAACGAGACGGGAAGCAAAAGTCCAAAGTGGAGGAAGAGTTGGTTGATGACCCGATTTCCTACTGACTGGATGGAATGTTCTTACTATATGTGTCTTGGTTTCATCTGTGTGTTTGTTTTTTGTTTTCTTTTTTTTTCATTTTGTTTTGTGTTTATAATTTATCGCATTTAAATATAAATTTTCATAATCATGTTTCTCTAATTGCGTAGGTCTCAAAAAACTTCATTCATAGTTTATAATTATTATTTTTTGTTTTTGGAAACTCTTTCTGGCTACGCTTAGATTTAGTGTTTTTTTAGGCTGCAAATGCTAAGAAATTATGTTTCTGATGTTTATATATAAATATAATTTTTGTTTTCATTAATTTATTATCATTATGGATCTTTTTTTTTGTGTAGTTTTTGCTTTTGTTTCGCTTTTTTTGTCATATACATATACATAAATTGAATTTTGTATATCTGAATTGTTTTGTCTCCTGTCGCATATAATTCCGCTCCTTCTGCTTCTGGTTTTTATATAAATTGAAAACTTAATTGTAAATGTAAAAATGTTAAAACTACATTCAATTATAAATAATGTTGGTTTTTGTCTTGTCGTATTATTTATTTGCAATGTTCGCTCGTTACGTAATAATATTTATAATTAATATTAATTAATTAGCATAGTTTACGTTACGTTTATGTAATTTTTTAAAGCAATAACAAGCCATTTCATTTAATTTCATTTATTCTCTTTACTAATCATTTTGTCTGAATTTGTCATTTCATATTTGTCATATTTGTGTGTGTGTGTGTGTGTGTGTGTGGATTGTATAGTTTTGGATGTACTATAATTCATGCAAATTGCTTCATTCATTATCGACGAATCCCCGACCATAAATTCACTCCTCCCGCCCCGGCTCTCTAAGCAAAAAGGTGGAATTCACTGCTTCTACTTTTGGGTTTCTTCTTCTACGCTTCCCTCGTCGCGTCTTAATTATTTCACAAAATTTTACAATCTCGCAGAAGGAGAGAGAGAGATAGAGAGACAAGTGGAGACAACAACCGACACCAGAGGCCCTTAAATTCCCGACCTATATCATTGCACCTGAATAAGTTAAATGGGTGATGTGTGTGTGTGTTGTGTGTGTATCGTGTGTGCGCGCCAATGCCTGTTAATAATTACCCCATTCGAGATTACTACTCGTTATATTTTAATCTGCCATCTAGCATGATGTTCCTCTTTTTGTTGTGGTTGTTGGATGTTTTTGTTTTCCTCTTTTTTTTTGTGGGTTCTGCCGTTTGTTTACTCAATTTGTAACATATATAAAAAATATGAATATAATTATTTGCTAAAAACCTCTAAAATGTGTCGCCGCGTTACGGCCATTTAGAAATCGCAAAGAAGATGATGATGAACATCGCAGATCCTGCCAGATCGCAGCGAATATACATATAAATATATATATATATATATATATATGTTTCAGCTTCCACATCGGTCGCCACCTCCTCGTCCGGCTAATTACAAAAAGGGTATCAAGCGCGCCATCTTTAGTGCGTTCTCCAGAAAGGCGCTCCACAAGTCGTTCAGGCGCTTGGAGCGCGACATTAGGAAACGCCAGGTGAGCAGCACCGCCACCAGTTTGGTCAGCTGATGCAGATAGTAGAGCCTGTGGAGAGAAACAAGGGGGTGAATAAGTATTAGGTCCCAATCGGTTTTGCCGAGAAGAGTAAGAACTGCTTCAAATGAAATGTATGCGCGTTACGCATCTTATTCTTTATAGTGGCTTTGGTTATCTAACAAATACTTCGAGTGCCTCACCTGAGCATGCGTTTTCTGCTGGCTGGCAACGATTCGGGCCGCTGCTTGAACAGGAACTCCCTGAAGCCCAGCACATAGCGCTCCACATAGTTGTCCCAGTTAATGTGGCGCACATCAAATACGAAGATCTCGCGATCCTTGGGACTCAGCGTGTTTAGCAGGGCGTGGACATTGTCGTCCTTGAAGCGCCATTGGCGTGTGGCAAAGTACTCTAAGCATTCCACAGCTTTGGCAATTTTATTTTGTACGTTGACAACGCTATAAACAAAAACAAAAACACACACAAATTCCATGAAAAGCTCTGGGGGAAACGATTATCATTGAAACTTACAATGGCTTCTTGCCCATGATCCTAGCCACTCCGTCCAGAATGTAGGCCGGTAGGAAGTGTTTGACTATACAATTCAGCGTGTTCATGGGGCGGTTCATGCGCAGGTCGCCAGTCGGATACCACAGGCAGCCCTCTGGGGAAAATAATACAATATATTTTGCCGGGTAATTACTACGGTCTCAGGGCGGGAGTCAGAGGGTGAGGCGTTCGCAGCGGAAGGGACACATTTTTCTAGGGGCACGTTCTCACTCACCCAGGGGATGCTTGCGCACACTGCACATGGCGTGTTTGACAAACTCCGACCAGATGATGGGATTGCGCTGGCCGGTGCAACAATTGTAGATGAGTAGGTTGTTGGACTTGCGGGTCGCTGTGCGCCAGGCGGCGGCAATCATCAGGTTAATCACAATATCGACAGGTACCATATCGGCCACATAGTTCTTCTCGCACATCATCGTGCGGAACATGCCCTTGGCCAGCGCCGAAACCAGGCCCGTTGGCCCATTGAAGTTGTCCACCCATCCGGCAAACGGCTCATTCAGACTGGCGGTCACTGTGGGACAATAAAGATAATTAAATAATAATAATAATAAACCATTTAATGAATACAACAAATAGTGGTGCTCGGGCTACAATTAAATATAAGTATAAGCTGCTTCAGAATATACATCAAATATTTTCAACGATCAAGATTGTTTGCTTTATCTACTTCATCCAAGGAATACTTGATTAATCACAAAATTAAGCAAATGTCGCAAGTCAAACGAGACGCAAATGCAAACAAATTTAGAGGCTCAAGTGATTGGAATATTTACAGATTCTCGATGGGCTTGATTACTATTATTATTGATATAACTCACCAATCGATGGCCTCACAATGGCAACGGGCAGATTACCAGCCTCCTTAAGTAACATATGCTCCGCTAAGGCTTTTGTAAATGTGTACGTATTGGGACGCTTGCCAATCAGGCGCGGTGTCAGCTGAACATACAAAAAATATAAATTAATTAATTATAAAGGCAACCTACAAAAATATATATATATGGGCGCACCTGATCGAGTATATCCTCCGGAAGCCAGTTGATTAGTGAGATGATATCGTCGGGATTGTAGGGCGGCGCATAAATAACCTCGGACACATCGGTTCTATCGCAATTGCAATAGGCAGTGGATACATGGATTAGTGCCTATAAAATGCAATTGTCGGAATTAATAACTTTCTTGGATTATCTAACTATATTTTTGTAGATCCCAAACTCACGTCCAGTGACAGCATGCGATGGCAGAGCTCGACGAGACGTTTCGTGCCCAGCATATTGATTGTGACAGACAGTTTGAGCTTCTCATCGAATTTCACAGTGGCAGCCGAATGAAAGACAACGGAAACATTGCGACACAGTAGGTTCTGTTGAATAGAAAACCTTTCTCGATTAAATATCAGCCTCAAGATGTTGGCAAGCAAGCGAAAGTCGCACCTGATCCTTTTCTGAAATGCCCAGTTCCTCGGAAGTTATGTCACCCGAAATGGGTATGACTTTGCTGAGCTCCTTGGGCTTCTCCTGGCGCAGTGATTCGAAAAGCTAAGTACGAGAGTTAAAAATATAATTAATTTATGTATTTATATCAAGTGCATCTATAATACTTACTGGTGCATTTAGGAGTTCCGTGAGACGTGCCGACACTTCTTGACCGCGTTTCGGTCGTATCAGTAGATATATATTCCTTATGTCCGGACATGAGCGCAGCAACTTCTCCACCAGCACCTGCGAAATCGAATTGTAATTAGTGACTCAATCATCGGATATGGCCATTAACCAAATAAACGATTATTGTTACACCCACAAGGACACACTTGACCCACTTTGGTGGTGTCTGCGGTTTGTCTTGATCAGACTTCAGTTCTATAACTATGGCATGGGGGTTGGGACACGCCCCGAAAACGATGTGAGAATTGTAGCGGAATTAAACGACAACAGTCCCACAGGCCAAAGCCCACAGCAGGCAAAAAGGGGTAGGTGGTAGGTAGGTGGTTGGTGGGCGGTGGGCGGTGGGCGGTCTGTGGGTTGTTAACTGGTTGTAGGGTGGAGAGTGTGTTGAGGACGAAGGGCGTAAGACTGCGGGCTGTGGGCGTGCCAGGCGCACAAAATCGATGAATAACACACAGTACTACTGTGAGCTCAGAGTCTGGGCGGCGCCACTGCGATTTCATGTCATAATGACGCAGTCAGGAGCCACAGACATGCAATATGCACTGAGAAAAACTAAGATAAGCTAACGCTTGAATTTGTATAAGAAACATGGGATAATAATTCACCTTTTTTTTATTTGCTTTCCTGTTTGCCTTTTTGAATAAATTCTGTTTGCACAATTTGTTAAAATTTATATATATCTTTTGGTGAAAATAAAATTGAGAACCCATTTTCTATATGAATCCAAAACTATATATATTTATTCCCTGTGTGCATATATGTTTAACAATGGCTGGGGACGAAAATTGGCACAACAGCCGGAGGATGTATTTGGAGCAGGGGAACGAGTGCTTGCCCCCATTACTTGGGGAACAATTAAGTGGAACTCGGAGTGGTAGAACGAGCAACCACCAAAAGCCAAATGCATAGACGCAGCTACAATACTCGTGCCACATACATACATACATACATATGTCTGTATATGTGGCATTATGATGAAGTATTCGCATGGCAGGCGACGATGAGTCAACATCGTCTGCTGGTGCAGCCCCGGCTCAACTCAACTCAAGCATTTCGGCTTAGAAAAAAGCAAACCAAACCAAGTCAAGCATACACGCACATCGCTCATAAGCAGCTCGCTCGCGGACAGTGCATCTGAAATTCAGTCGAAAGCAGCCGGATCCAAAAAAAACCCCTCCTCCCTCACCCGACAATCACACTCCATTGCCGCGAGACTTGTTGTTTTGTTTATCGGCACACACACACACACACACAACAAACACACAAATATTTGTGTGCATATTTTATGACTGGGAACGCTTCGAGTTCTCTCAATCGAGCCCAACCAGGCCAGCGGGTTCAATAGTTCAATTCGAAGCCAATAAACACGCGGCGTATGCGTGACGTGAATGCAAGAAGCTCGTCGGGCAGCCCACAAAAGTATGCAATAAAAGTTGGAGTGAGCATTTTAGATTGAAAAAAAGGATAATGCCTGGAGAATAAAGGGTTGCGGAAATCGCCTTTTTCGAGACGTTTTGTTGTCAACAATATTAGCCAAAATCATTGGATTTGGTAATTCTATGCGAAAAGGGGTTTTGTTAAGAGCTAATAAATGTCAATAAATTTTAATTTGAGATTTAATTGAAAGATTCCTCCCCGAACAACCAGATTTATCACTTTCTTAGGACAACTCACCTTTCCCATAAAGCCAGTGCCGCCTGTGATGAAGACGCTGCGTCCCGCGTAAAACTGGGCGATGGGCACATAGCTGGTGTCTTCCGCCCGAAAGCGTTCGTACGGCAACTGGAGGCCATTGCTGCTGGGCGGCAGGGGCAACGCCGTCGAGGGCGTCACCGCGGACAGGAGGCTCGAAACGGCCGCGGCCGAGGATGAGGCTAAGGATGAGTTGGCGCCGCCGGAACCGGAAACAGAGCCCGATCCTGCCGCACTCGAACCGTTGTAGCCGTTGGTGGCGTTGTTGCTGGCTGAGTTTGAGGATGACGATGATGCACTGGCGCTGACGGCATGGGTTAAGCCGTTGGTTCGGGCCAAACTGCCGTTAAGAAGCTTGGCGGCATCGTGACTATTTGCGGGCTGAGGGGGCGACTGTTTGAGGCTGCTGTTTGTGGCTGCTTCCGTTTCCGCTTTGTTGGCGACCGCGTTTGACATGTTCGATTGTTTGTTGCTTCGCCGGTCCTCGCTGGTTAAGTTTGTGTTTGTGTGTGTGTTGCGTGTGTCGTCGTTATCCTTCTTAAGTTTTAGGTTTTAGGAAGCAGTTCTTTCTGTCATTTGCAGTGTGCGCTCGAGTTATCCTTCTCCTCTGCTGTGTCTCGTCCTTAATATTCAATATTTACTTTTGGTTTTTGTTTGGAAGTGCTTGCTCTAGTTTCCCCTAGTTGGAAGCTTCTGAATTGTTCATATAAACTTATGTGGAATAGCTAGCGGAAAGTCGTTCTATCGCCGGTGAGCGTTTATCCATGTTTTTTGTTTTTATTTTTTGTACAAAAAGAATTCAGCAGGAGAGTGTTAGTCGTCCTCAGGTGTGTCCTGTGGGTTGGGTGGGGGCTGATGAACGTGACCGATTTACGACAACTTCCAAGCGTTAGTGCTCTGCTAAACTGTAATGCAGAAATACAAAACAATAATTAGCATCGTTGAAGGTACTTGAAAGTTGTGAATTTGAAAGCGGCAATTAGGAGGTTTCTCATACACTTGTAATATATATTTGTTCATAGTTTATTTATTGTTTCTTACTTTTCACCTATCACCAGCCTTATACAGTTAATTATTACTTAAATGTTTCTATAAAGCTGCCTTTCTATGAAATAATTTTAGAGAATATATAGAACCCTCTTGAAACATTTCTTTAAATACCAATTAACATTAACCTTCTACCAAATCTTAATTAAATTAAACCCATTTATCTCTTTCTCCATATTTTTTTACAAAATTACTTTTTTTTTCACTTTCCACTTGCAGTTTTTTCAACCCACATCATTTCCTATTACCTCCTCATCCTTCTCAAAAACCAAGACTCAATTAGCCGAGGACAACGAAATAGTGTCAAGCCTAATTATCCCAAACAAAAACCCAAATCAAAGTCCGCTTATCCATTCAATATCCCATATCCCATTTTCCCCCCAATCTCAATCCATCCGTCCATCTATCTATCAAAACGTCATTTATCCTTGGGACCGGCGTCCAAAATTAGCAACCCTTTTGAGAGCCACAGCTGAATGGCAACCCAAATCCGAGCGCTATGACGTCCAACAGCTTGGCAATCGGCCATCACAGAAAAGGATATGCAAATGACGTCGAAGGATATGATATGTATGCAAAGAACACCGCACACCGCACACCACACACACATCACATCACACCACAAATGAATCCTGCAAATAGTTTTCTACCGGCCGCAATCGAATTTAACGCACAATAGAGCTAAATATGCAAAGGCAGCTTAATGCCTTAATCGGCTTACAAGGCGAGTGCTGAGAACTCAGAACCGAGACACACGGCAAACTGTGAACGGCGAGCCGAGAAATGAGAAGAATGAGTAGCGAAGACCGAGAACTGAGAACTGAAGACCCGAGAACGCAATAGATATACGAAGCAAGCCGGGGAGACGATACTGTCGATAGCAGTGACAGTTGGCGAATGCTCACTATCCGCCTGGGAACACTTCATTCTATATTAAACGATTTTTACATGAGCCGAGCCGAGCTGCGCCGGGCAGCGAGAGATTACCAGCGCTATATGGCGACCCGCATGATCAAGTGCCACTTAAGAGGGTCTCACACGTCATAAATCTCCGCAGGTCCAAAGTTTTAGTGCCCTTTGTAACTGCGCAGGCCCACAAGCGCCCCTCCAAAAAAAAAGATCATCAGAAGGAGATTAATGCGCGCCAAGGGGCTAATTGATCGAGGTGCCAGAGATATAGGTGCTAGAATGCCGCTGTTTAATTGCCGTCTAGGAAATATATTGCTCAATCGGAATCACAATCATAATCGCTAGTTAACCTTCGCTGGCAGGAGGTTAGCCCGCGCACTTAGCCAGTCCAAACAAACGCTTCTATCGACGTACAATGTTATGTATGTACATGGTTTCCTGGCCTGGCTCTGTGTAGGGTTGTAAAGAACCCTAATGAATTTGTCAACAAGCGTTGGTAACAAGTGAAACAACAGGGCTGGCTAAAAGGAAAAATGTCAGATAAACAATAAATCGTATTTGTTCCTCCGCAAAAATACTTGGCTACGCTGCCTCGAGTTGGTTGGGGGAAAGGGCCTGGGGCTTAAACTTCGAACCCTTGCATCAGTTAGCTACTCTGTAATTCGCCGAATGCGAATGCTAATTGAATTTCGAATTGATTGTTGACCAAATATTGATCGTAACCAGGAAATGTGGGAATGTGTGTGTGCGTGTAGTATCTGGCTAGATTGATTGGTAGATGCGATTTACTTATGGGTGTGACGTCAAGCCCAGGTGACGATCAGCCTCGTAATGATCACAAATATAATAATAATACTGATGATCATCTTTGATGATGATGATGGCTTAAAGCTCTTTGTGTCTCTAAATCGAATTTTTGGAAGTTCAAACTGCTGCCCATGACTTTCACTTTTTATTTTTCGAATCTTTTGTAGGTCTCTGGCTTGGTTTTTTTTCTGCTTTTTTAAATATCTAAATTCCGCAATATTTTTTTTCCACCCGTTTGCATGTATTTAAATTTGTTGTTGTTTATTTTTGATCTTTTTTCTTTGGTCGAACTTTCGTTTTCAATTTTTTAGTTTGTACAAAAATCTACCGCCACAGATGGTTGGTTGGCCTGGCACTATTGCTTTTGGTCATTTGCATTCGAGGTCCGAGGGTTTCTTTTAGTGACTTGGCTAAATAAGATTTCGATGCTCGCCGTGTTAAGAAATTTGGCACATTTCGGCGGTGTGTTTGTGTTTGTGTGTGGCGATGTTATCAAATCGCTGGGCTATATCCGCTGGAACTAGTTGGGGCCAGCGCCAGAGCCAACGCCAGCCATATAGCTCTATATAATTAAAGTTTAAACAACTCTCGAGACGCGGTGGCAATCAGAGCAGCCTCATCACGTAACTGTAAATTTATCAATGAAGACCTGGCCAACTTCGTTTACTGGTTGTTGTTCCCTCTTCATTCTAAAGTGAAATTTCTTGAAAATCAACTTTTTCTCATCCCGTCCCTGTCTTTCTACCCATCTCTCTCGCTCTCTCGCTCTCTCTCTCTCTCTGTCTTTCGACTCTTTTTCCTGGTTTCCTACAGACTGCCGCTGCTGCTGCTGAGTGCAACGAAATATTTTCGCGCGCCAGCTTCAAGAGGCAAATGAACCGACTTCGAACCATCATTGAAGCCACGCCTCTTCTCGGCTTTTCGGAGGAGCGTGTTAACCAAACATGAAGACCGAAATGCTGTTAAACGGTAAACATTCAGCATTCAACATTCAACATTCAACCTGCCTTGACAAGGTAGTTACACACCAGTCTCTGGCGCTGCCCGTGTATTGTCTGACCCATTTCCTATAATCGTGCCGCATTATCATCATCAAAGTCATCATCATCATCATCCTCTGCTGCGGCAACCTCAACCTCGTCATCATCAAAGCTTTATTATCATTATCGCCTTCGTCATCGTCATCAGCATTCGACAACTGGCCAAGTCGCCTTGCCTTGCCTTGCCTTGCCTTGCCCTGCCGGACATTTGGAAGCGACCGCTTTACCAATTTTACATATACCCTAGGGATTGCAAGGGGATGGGTCGCTATGACAATGGGTTTGGACAGACGATTAAGTCCTTAAATATGGGAAAGTCTGTCAGATCACGGTACTTTGCAAGGCTCTTGGTTATATTTTTTAAGAATAAAAACTTAAATTAAAACCATCCGAAATCTCATAAAATATATGTTAAGAATCCTAAAAATTACAAAGAATATATGAGGAAATATGTTACCTAAATTGGCTTGGATCTTAAAGCTCCTAATTATTTGTAAATTAAGAATTAGCAAGCCCTTTGATGCTATTTAAATATTATCAGCTAGTTTCCATATATCCTTTGTAACGTGTGAAAGTAGAATATAATTTACAACAAAGGGCGAATTAAAGCAATCCACTAGTGGTACTGCCCTTCCAGAGTATTTCTGGTTTCGACCACATCGATTGCCTTACTTTTTCCCATGACTGGAAGACCTGTCTTCAAGCGCGTTTCTTCTTTTCGCTTTTCTACACTGTCTCCTCTCTTCGGACCCTGCTGTTTCCTCATTTGGAGCTTGTTGCTTTCGGATTACGAGTCTTTAGCACTTAGGGCTTCGACACATAAACATATATGTATATACGCGGTACACAGCCGTGTGCATAAAATACTTCCGCATGCAGACTTTACAGTATGGATATATAGCTAAAGTACGATAAAGCTGGGCGATTCTGATAGGTTTTTCGGGGCATCACAGCCACACGGTGTCAACCTGTTTGTTTTGGCAATGTGGAAGCTCATTTCATTTCGTTCGAATCGGTTTCTTTCGTTTCGAACACAAACGAAAGTTCAAATATGCATTTTCACTTTTCAACAATGGAGAAGGCCTGTCATTATGTAAACCCGTAGACCCCAAGAGCTCTACGGCGGATGCTGTGGATATACACATGGTGCCATGTGTGTGTGTGTGTGTGTTTGTTAGTGCCCATAATGGGTCTGTGCCCTCTATTCTATTGAACCTTTGAGTGGAGGCTCTGGAATTGCCGTCCGTTGTCAGTGGGTTGCTGGTGATGTTGTGATGTCGTCGGGATGTCGCCATGTCGTTTTCCAGCTGGCGACTATGTCTGCTCTTGTAGTTATCGTAAGCTATCTATGCTTTGTGTGTAATTGAATAAATCTGTAGGGGGTTGTGGATAGAATGGATCTCGGATCTCGGATCTGTCTCCCTCCCGGCTGCTGCCCACTGCTGCTGCTGCTGCTGCCCACTACAGCCCATAATTTGTGTGGCTTGATTAACAAACAAAAGCGCTTTCGCAGTTTACAGCATAAAAGTTAAATTTAACTGTGTATAATGGGGGCTGCTGGCTCCTGCTCCCCCGGCCAGCCCCCACACCTGAAAGGCCCCCATTCTGAGGTAGTCAGCAGATTAGCTACCCAATTTAAAAGCTCAGCTGAGTCGAGTTAAGCCTCCGTCCCGCTCGCGCCCTCACGCGCTCACTAGATATTAAATAATTCACAATTATAATATACACATCTCATCTTATTTTTAGGCTCTATCACATGAGCTAAGACCAAATGTCTACGGGCCCAATTAAAGCATTCTTTTGGTCCGTAGTCCGCGTGTGCAATTAAAAGCACTTTCTCGGCTAATTTGAATAATCAAAAACAATTTGGACTTTGCAATTATAAGATGAAGATTTATTGTCGACGAGACCTTAAGATGAACCTCCTTTTGTCTCATAAACTAAAGATTGTGATATGGGGTTCATTCAAAAAGCTTTATGAAGATTTAGCGGGTTCAAGTTCAGTTGAGATAAGCCAGTCAGGAAGGTCATAAAAAGGGTTGATAGGTGTCAAGTGTATGTAAACAGTAGACATAATAAACGATTATTGTAAAATAAAATATTTAGGTTAATGGCAAATAAACAAATTGTTGTTGAGAAATCTCCCTTTTAGTTAATTAATGGTCTATTACCATGTTCCTCTTCAATTTGCAAATAAAGTAATGACAAAGCCCAGACGTTGAACACTTCTCGAACTTAATGATTACCAAAACTTGCTTTATTTACTCTTCCAAAAAATCTTAGTGAGATAATTAATGCCAAAAACAGGCAAATATGGCAGGTAAACAAAAGGTTTCAATGACATGTTTATAGCGTTTTAAGCAAGCACTATTTACAGTCGCCAAATAATATATCTTGAGATCGTTGGAAAAGGTTCTTTATTTACTATAGTGCAAAATATCTATGGATGATATACCTCATCCTCAGAATGTTCGCTTTACGTCACAGACCGCGAAAGTGTGTGTGTGTGCCCAATAAGCCATGGATCTGAATGCCAAGTGGCTGGCTTAATGGCTCCGTAACCCATTTTGAGTAGGACCATTAGCCCCGTGGGCCAAGCAGAATCAATCTAGCCCAGAGTTGCGAAAGTGAAAAAGAAATTCGATGGGTCGCTCAGTCAGTCCGGGCACGTAATCAATAGAAATATGTCGCCGCCTCCATCCAGATACCGAAACCAATAACACAGATACCGAATCGAACCGAACCGAACCGATACTATATGCGATACGTATCGGGCATTATTGACTGTGGCAATTATTTTCGGCTGAGCTCAACTCGACGGGCTGTCGATGCATTTGCGCATGCGTCCACTCATTTTGTTCCATTCCACACTCCACTCCCAGCCAAAAATGTGGGTCAAGTCAACGTGGGTTCGCAATTATGACACATTGTCCGAGCGACAGATATTTACCCCACAAAAGCAGAAATCGGTGTAATGATATTTGTAAATGTAAAAATTAAATAAACAATCGGACGGACGCTGCTTTTTGGAGGGTTTTTCGGTAATTCGGTTTTTTTGTACTTCGGGTTTTTGGTTTTTGGGTTTTGGTTTTTTTGTTTTTTGCAATGTGAGATGTATAGTATCTTTGTATCTGTTAGTGTGTGTGTGTGTGTGTGCATGGCCATGATCCATGTTTATTTATTATGCTCCATCGTCTTTTCGCTGTCGTTATCGTTTTCATTTTCGTTTTCGTTGTCGCTAGTCGTTGTCTCGTCTGTGTGCAAATTTTATTTGTAAATATGCAATGATTAATATTACAAATATACAGCAACAAAAATTTCGAAAATATTTGTTGCTTTTAAAACTTTCTCGCGGCAACACAACCTGGATATGGATATTGGCTACAGTCGGACTTCTTTAAGTCGAACCTAATTGGCTTGAATCCGCCTTGGAATATCTCACATTTCCCCATTATAGATTGCTTAAAATATTTGCCGCTAGCTAATTAGCTTAATATGTTGCTTTTCCCCCTATGTTTCCCAATTGGTTTCGAATGCATGGCCTGCTATTTTCAAATTCAATAATCCATCCTTAAAAAGTATGTGTAAATATTATGGAAAATTAGTAATGTAGCTACATAATTTATCGAAGCTCTACTGTGGCATAAGCTGTGGGTCAAATATTAGCTAAAAATGGAATTGCATAACCCGACGACGGAAAAAGAAACAGCTCAAATATTTGTGGGCCAGGCCTGGCTTGCACTTACTTGTCAGGCAAACATATAGCCGAAGATATTGGCTTTAATCGAAGAAGACGATCTGAAGAGGCTGGTGCTGCAGCAGCTCGTGTTTCGATTGAACCGACTGGATTTGTGAATCGAATTTCCCCGCTTCTTTTTTTCCGAGGAACACCGTATCTAGGTCATTGACATAAAAGGGAGACTTGCAAATAATTTGTTTGTTGTGGTCTCCGGTTTTCGTTTTTTGTTTTTTCGGAACTTTTGCACTTGCTGGGTTTTCGAGGTCGTTCGTTTGGTTGGAAAAAAACTGATTCGACAAAAAACGATTTAGGAAAACGATTCTCGTCGACTATTTTATCCAGGTATTATTATTTATTTTTTCGGCCTGACACTATAGGCAAGGCAAGGTAGAACTCCGATCCGATACCGATACTGACACTGATAGCCACTCCTGACACACTAAAAAACTCCAGACCGAAATTCTTCTGCTGCTTCTTTTTTTTCTTCTTCTTCTTGGGCCCCCAAGAAATTTCTCCAAATATTTTCACTTTTGCGACAGCGCGAGAGAGAGAGGGGTGAGAGAGCGCGCGAAGAGAGCGAAGACCGTTGCGCAGGCGCAAAGAAATCGAACCGACTGTGACTGCGGAAGAAGAGGCACAGAGAGCGGTCGCGGGAGAGAGTTGACCGTTCTTCTTGCCCTTTTTTAACTGATTTTGAAGTGATCTTTTAGCGACGCGTCCGCTTTGTCGGCCGTTTGGAACTGAACTAAACTTGGCCGCCGAAGAAGTGAAAGATTTATGCAGTCGGCGTCAAAGCTGCGCTGCCAAGAAAGGCGCACAAAAGAAAGCAGCGCAAAGAGAGAGCGGCGCGGACACGTAAACCAAACGCGAGATGGCGATCGGCCCCAACATGAGAGACAGATGGAGAGAGAGAGAGTGGAGAGCAAAGCCTGGGCGAGAGCATGCAACAAGCTTTAATTGAAAAAGCCGCAAAAGAACGGTGTGTGTGGAAAAACAAGTCGTGGAAAACGGAATGACGAAGGAGAAGATTCAAAAGGAGAGGGGGGAAATTCGATATGTGGTCAGCAGGCACTGACATTGACCACGACGCTGGCAGAGACGCCGGCAGAGGTAAAAGAGGTCAAAGTACACACATAAGCTTCCCGAGTTCGAGTATCAGGTATCTCTACCTTTCTCTCTCTCGTTCCCTTTCTTTCTCTCTCCCTCTCTTTGCGTGCGTGTGCATGCATAATCTTGCACTTGCCACCAGGTAACTGGCAACGCGTAAATTGACCAAAAAAAGACTTTCGTGTCTAATTGAAAGGCAAGTCACACTTGCGGTTAAGCAAAGGGGGCGGGGTATAGAGAGCGGGGTTAAGTGAAAAGGGGGCAGGAGAGGTGATTAATTCACCACAGTTAACTGCAAGAACTAATTGAGTGCACTGGGAAAAATTAGCAGCTAAGAGGTGTTCAAAAATTAGGTATATAATATTTTTACAAAAATATGTACATATATAAATATCAAATTTTTTGGAAAATATGTATGATATATTTTATTTGATAATTTAAGATAGAATTTTAGGAGCGACACAAGAAATGATATTAACCCAAACTTCTACACTTTTTAAATATAAAAAAATGCTTTTACAATTTAAAATAAGGTATCAGATAATATTTCCATAATAACAGTCTTTTTAAAGCACATATGATTAGCTAATCAACACAGTAGCTTTAGCTATTTAAACCAAGTTAAACATGCTACTAAAAACCACTACATCTACCTAAAGTACAAATTAGGAATGGGTGCATTAGCACAAACCTAGTCTTGGTGCACAGGGAATAATTGATGTATGTCAAAGTGATAATCGTATGTCGTTATTGAGTATACCCATAAATTAGAAATGTTATCTTGACACATTCACTTTATAAATATTCAATGATGATTTTTCCAATTTTATAGTATTGTACGGTATGTTGTGTGGTGCTATAGGTCAGTTGAATCGTGCAGGTGCCGGTGCATTCTCATTTAAATATCTACATAAAGAGAATGCTATTTTTGCAAATACATATATGAAATTTGCATTGACGTATGCACCTTTAGTTTTTTGCCGCAGTTAACTAAGCACTTAATCAACAACAACAGAAGCCCAGTTGAACATTGGGTTAGTTCGAGAGTCTTGAAAAAAAGGGCAGTTGAACAAATAAATAAACAATGAATCATCACTTTGTGAGATCAAATACTTAAGAAATCGGTCACAGAAAAAAATATTTATTTTTCAGAATTTATTCCCTTTGCCTAATCAATATATTTAGAAATAAAATTTAAATAACCCTCTGCTTGATTTATGTATATAATGTGTATCTCTTGAATATTATCACATAT
This sequence comes from Drosophila baimaii, assembly GCA_018874675.1. Taxonomy (NCBI): domain Eukaryota; kingdom Metazoa; phylum Arthropoda; class Insecta; order Diptera; family Drosophilidae; genus Drosophila; species Drosophila baimaii. The sequence goes on along the minus strand of JAEIIU010055600.1, from coordinate 27,747 downwards.
CATATTAATGATATTTTTGCACTGTCCACAATGAAGGGCACTCGCACATGGCGATTCTCTTTTCAATAGTTGGCGGTGGGTGTGTTCCGTTGATATTTCTGCCACGTGCCCCGAAATCCTGCTAATTGCTTCGGTCAATATTTGAGTTTTTAATTGATTTTGCATACACCACTTCTCACATTCCCACCCAAAATAGGCAAACGGAAAGCGGAAACTGCCGGCCAGATCGAAGAGTTAGCCAAGCGTAAGCTCAAGCGCCTCCACCACCACCGACCATTTTCGCGCAGTGCAAGAGCTGGAGGCAGAGCCAACGCCAAAGTTTCTTGCCAAAAAAAAAAAACATAGAATTTATTCACGGAGAATAATGCTCGGTCGGAAGGGGAAAGGAAAAGTGTGTGGGAATCAGAGGCAGAGGCTGAGAGAAAGCCCCAATTGCCTACTTTTGGGCTGAGCAAATAAATTCCAATCTGACCGGAAATGAAGCAGCATAAAACAAAAGTTTTCCTTTCCTCAATGGCAGGCAATATTCACATTAAATGGGATGGAACCGAATGCCTGTAGTTTTCCGCAACCCAACCCTCTGTTTTCCTCGAATATTCAACGTCGATGGGCATTAAAGCTGCTTCCGGATTTTCGCCATTTAAGGGAAACAAACATGTAGTTTTCCTGGCGTTTGTCTTGAATTTCATATTTTTTCTGTTTGTTAAAATTTACTATATTATTTTCTTCAAAAGAAGCACAGTTCCCTAAGATTTAATTTAATTTTAGAATGATTTATAGAGAGCTTATATTCCATAAGCTGGGACAAGGCTTCCTCCAACACAACCTTTCGAGTGTCATACTTTAGGGCTTAATATATACCCCCTACCCCCACCAGCGCCGTCACATTTTCCGCCCACAGCTTTGCTCATTTTTATTTTTTTTAATTACACAAAGTTACGGCATTAGATGGCGCCCTGTTGACAGGACCTTCTCCTGGCTCGTCCTCGTGTCCGTTCTCGTCCTCTCGTCCCTTTTCATTTTCCCATTTTCTCGGCTGTGAAATGGCAAACACTCACACACATGGTCACAATGGGAAATCGACGGGGTGGTGGGGGGCTCTCGGGTGGTTTAAGGTAGACAACAAAACGGGGAAAATGACATAATGCACTTGAAATGTTATCGCCTCGCTATGGAGTGCAACAAATACACTAACACACACACTCTCGCACACTCGCAAACACACAAACACACACACACACTGATCGGTTTGAAAAACTTCGATTAAAACTAATTAATATTTATCGGAATCAATTAAGAACGGCCAGGTTGTCAGCATGTTCATTCATCTCGAGGCATACTTTCGGGCATCCGGGCCTCGCCACTTGCCACTTGCAGCCACCCCTTGTGAATTTTCCCAAAGTTTTCCGGGCGCGATGCCACACACTACTCACACATGCTATAGTATTTCTTTTTTTTATGTATTTTTTTGTATCAGCTCAGTTGGCGGAACTTTCCCAGCCCTTTTCACGCATTTTCGCAAACATTTTCACCGTTCATCAAAATACAGCGATTTTGGGGAAATTTGTCCGAATTTTTTTTTTTGTTAGAGAAAACTTTTGAAGTCGCGTCTCGACCGCCTTGAAAATCAATTGGAAAATGCCTGGCCTGTGTTTCATTTCTTGTTCTTTTTTCCTCCCAAGCTCCCTGAGATTATTTCACGCGCCTGCTCTCGTTTCGCGAGAGATACAATATTGGAGAAGTCGAGAGAAATCCAAAGAGAGACTCAGCTCGCTCGCTGGCTCGCTGGCTCGCTCTTTCGCTGCCATTTTCTGCTACTACTATTTCCCTGGGCTTCTGCCGGCTTTTCCTGGGGGGTTGTTAGCTATTGCCTGCTTATATTATATAATGTGCCCAACCAGCTGACTCAACAGCTCTATCACTTCGATAGATGTACCAGATAAGATAGCTCTCCCTATCTATGGGGTTTTATCGGTCTAATATTAATATTGGCTGTACATTTATTGCGGCTGCTTATTTAAGTAACCTTCTAGGGAAATTCATAATTTTATGGAGCATAATTTTGGGCTGACACAGGCAACACAGTTACTCTCTCCACCTCTGTCTCTCTTCGCCGAGTTTAATGATTGATTCTCTTTGCATTTTCCGCTTAAAGCTCGACTTGCTCTCTCTCTTTGGCGGAAACATAAAACGGAAATGTCAGATTTTCTGCTAAATTTTTTACAACCATCGACGCCAAAAAGCAGCGACATTCTCCGGATGAGATAATAAACCCAGCGACATACATTTTTTTATGGGCAACGTGTGCGCGCGCGGGGGGGTGTACAACTAAGCACAGGGGCTGCTTCTAAAAGGGGGGCTAAAAATAAATGGCATACGAGAAAAAAAACAAGAAAAAACATGATCAAACTAGGCAAACAAAATTATGCTAAAAATATGCTAAGAATCGGCTAAAAATTATGCTAAAAATAAAGACAAATAATTGAAAGAAAATGGGAGGCCTTGAGCGGGGGCCTTTTCCTGTTCGCGTTTCTTTTTCTTTGCCGTTTTCTTCTTTTTTTTTAAGGGCGTGTACGTACCGGCTCCAAAACGAAAGTGAGGTTAGAAACGCGTGTGTGGATGCTGCGGCGATTTGGAACTGAACTGGATTTCCGGAGCTCCTTGATTTCCTTTCTCTTTTTTTTCTGGTTGTTCCCCGAATTTTTTTTCGGGTTTGATTTAATTGCTATTATTTGCAACACACTAACACACACACGCGTTGCCAGGCATTTCGCGTCGCGCTTGTTTCCTTTTGCTTTTCCTGCTGCTTTTTTTTGTATTATTCTAACACACAGAGGCCTTTTTCGGAGCAAGGTGGAAGGTACCGTTGTTTTCGACGCACTGCTCGAAATGCGAAATGTGACTGAGGCAGGAAGAGGAAGAAAGCTTCTGGCGAACCCGGCCGCCTGCAATTTTCGCTCTCTCTCTCTCTCCTTTCTCCACCCTCGCGCTTACGCTCGCTTTCGCTGCTCTCTCCTGCGCTCTCCTTGATATTTTTTTTTTTCGGTGGTGAGTTGACGAAAACACACGCGCGGTCTGGGGGCTGATATTGCTATGATTTTCCCACCACCTTGGCCGCTTTTTCCTATTGAATGAAATCCACTTTGGTCTAGTTCTTCTTCCTATCATCTGCTCTTCTTCTTTCCGCCTCTTTGTGACGCCTCGTGCGCCTGCGTTGACTCAAAGACAACAAATTATTTAAGGGCAAACAGAAAAAACTGATTTTTTCGCACTGCACTGGGGTGCCATAAAAATCAGCGCTAACTGCGTTTTGAATTAACCGCCAGTGTTGCCACGTGGCCATCGAAAGAGAGTTGCCAGTGCGCGCCTCATTCAAATTGTTAACTATTTTTGTAAAATATTGAAATGGTTTTTATTGCAAGACTACAAATGCTACAATTATATTCAGTACACAGATAAAATAGACAAAGTATTCACTTTATAGCATAACTTAATCACACATATTTGCAAATCATTTCTTGTTGAAAAGGATATGAATTATTAAATAACAAATTTACTTACGTTATTGCTCTGTATTGTGTGTATAAATATATGCATACCACAAAGATAATAAAAAACTTAATGTTGTTAAATTTTTAATATTTTCCTTCACTAACTGTATTTATTTATATTGACTTAATATTTTGTAAAAAGGAAGTCATAAATAAAGCAGACTTTCAACAATATTTAAAAAAAAAATTATAAAACCTTACATAAATTAAAAACTAAATGACTTAAAATATTCAAATAATTTGCGTAATTATAATTTTCCTTATAAAAGTACATATTCTTCCAGCTTAAGACTATTTTACCATAGATTTCATTCCAGTTTTCACAGATCTCTTTTGATTTTCTATTAAATTATAATCTCGAATCGAGTTAACCTTCATAGGCCCAAATATTTGGACAATAAGCAAGGTCGCCAGCCGATTGCAATGCGGCCCAACATAATGTGAAAATCAAAACAGAAATACGACAAAAACAAACCAAAAATGCATTGTCATGTGGGGACGGCGGGGCCTTAACTTGTCGGTTATATAGACCAAAGGGGGCAGCCGGGGCTGGCGGTGATGACGGCTATAGCCACTCTGCATATTAATCAATTTTCAGCTGGGCCGCCGCCGCCGCCGCTGTAAACACATTAAGACAAATGAACGCTGCGACACCAGAGTGGAAATACTAGATGCTCTTAAAGAGGTATTAATTGATAAATCAGGAAAAGAAGCTATAGACGCTAGATGCTAATTAAATGTACATTAATAATTACTGGCATAAATCTGTCATGCTGTAGATTTTACAAATACGTTTAAAGGAGATGTTCTAAGGTTGTAAATCAAATAAATTAAATTGGGCTTAAGAATTCGGACTCTCATTACCTCTCATAAAATTCGATTTCGGGGTTTCTACATAAACTTGATTTTAAGTAAATATTTTTTTAAACATACATTATTTTCAGCTAATATTTTACAATGAATTAATTTCAGGAAATATATTTATAGTTGACTAAAGACAAACAGCAAATGGCAGACAGTATTAAATTAAATTAGGGCGATACAAAGTTCGGTGATCAACTAGTCTATCTATAAAGTAAAATCAACAACCTATAATTATTCGAATCATTATTTTATAGATTTGCATATGAATAAATTTCAATGATTATTCAACGTTGATAACTAATCTCATCGCGCTCTTAGTTTCGGCTGAGGGAGAGCACATCGCTCTTCAAAGTGAGAGCGATAGCATTGATTATTTCAATTAAAACCAACATCAATTTTCACATGTATATGGAAATCTGATTAAAATGATCCCAAACAATTTGAAGATTCATGATTAAGCCAAATCCGACATTACCCCTCGAACCGCTCCCTGTAGAGGAGGGTATTGCCGGAGACAAGCGCGTCTTTTTTAAACGATAACAAATAGGTGAGAGACATCGGCAAACAGACAAAAGCCAAACATGAAATGAAACCCAAAGCCGAACTCATTACTCATGCGCCCTGGGTGACGTCGCTTTCGGCCAAGCCCGCCTCAGATACGAATAGCTCCTCCAGATGCCCAACATCACCTACTGCTATCCCCTCCGCCTCCCCCTCCTCAAGCGCTGCTCCACTGCAACTCCAACTCGCGATGACGGAGCACTAAAAAAATGCGAGGCAGCACACTGCGGATGCCCATCAACGTCATCATAAGATCACAAGTCCATTGAGTAGCAGTAGCCAAGTAGCGCTGACTAAGTGGAAATGCGATTAACTAACAAGAGTCTTTTTTGCGGTTTTCCTGTTTTTGTGGGGAAATATATTCAATTGAAGACACATTGGCAGCCACTTGAGGTTAATGCGATCGAAAATTGCATTGTTAATGCCGACGATTGATTTGTTTTGTGGTTTGGATTGCAATAGAGTTTGGGGAAAATTTGCAAAGTTGAATAATAATATTTCATAGGTTTTTTAAAAAGTAAATAAAAGATTATGGTAAATTTTTGAGAGTACAAAGAAAAATGTTGTGTGCCTGTATTATATTAGCAATATAAAATTTACTGCTGTCTACTGAAAATATACGGAATACTAGAATTAATATATTAATGAAACATATTTATTTAAATATTAAATTTAATTATAATATATGTATACCGATCCCTTTTATGTTGTTTTTTTTTTTAAATGCTAATTTAATTGATTGCAATTCTGGGAGTTTTCTCCGGAGAGACTCATCTTTGGAGCCATCTCTTTGAGATGTTAATTTCCAAACTGTTTATTTTGTGACCGCAGTTTCCCTATTGTTACCTCGTCTCAAAACCCTTTCCACACTATTTTTCCAGCTTTGACGAACTGCGGCGACTTTCCTTCGCGTGTCGCACAAATTATTGCCAATTTTGACATTTCTTTTTTGGTAAAGAGCTGGGTCGTACCCTCGACAAACACACAGACCTGTAATTACAGCTCAGGTGTGTGGGCACACTTGAGGCGCTCTCTGGGGTGTGTTGCTGTTGAGGCCTATAACTCTGGTTTTGGTATCTCCCACTTTTTTTTCCGTTTGTCTTACCTGGCCTTTTATCTAGGTCAACTGCAATTGAACCCGTCAGTGGGGGAAACGAGCTTAGAAAGCTCGGAAATCGGATGCGGATCGTCTTTTAACCGAGGGTTTTGTTGTACATTAAAAATAAGGTAAAACCCTCCAACTAATTTGCATGTTTGCAGAGGGACTATTATTAAAATATCTACTAAATACTCTGCATAACTCAATCAACTAATAGAGGCACTTTGCCTAATTAGGCAAACTAAAATTAATATTAAAAGTGAAAACGTAATCGGTAAACACCTCATGCGATTAACTGGAGTTTTTTCTACCTTATAATGCAATGCCCTCATTGGAACCCAAACTCAAACTCTGCAGAATCAGCAGAATATATGCATATTGCCTTTGTGTACTTGGCCGTAATAAATTGGAGATGTCAGCGAACTACATATGTCGTGTGCTGGAAAATAAAAGAACAGGAATACAGTCAGTAACAAAGTGAATAGTTAGCAAAAAATTAAAAGGGAATTTGTATTTGTGGTATACCTTTTGAGGGTACAAAATAGCCAAAGAAACTTTTTCCCTATGGGCAAAAAAGCTTTTAATTTTAATAGCATTAATATATTTTTTACAGCCCATTACAAACAACAGACCTAATTAATATTTAAGAGGTTTTTTTTAAATAGAAACTGAAAAGATAGCCGTTAAATTTATATTAAAACGACGGTAGAAAGTTGTAATAATTGTAATATACAAAAATCATTATAATAATCATATAAAATCACTAAAGTTGTTTAGCAGAATTAACAATTGTAAGTAAATAGCCAAATACCATTTGACATTTTTTCTTCAAAATAATTCATATAATAGAGTAATTTTTAAATTGTAATAAAGACAGAAACTATTTTACTCGAAATTAGAGTTTATTATGCCTGAAATTGGAATTCAGGAAAGGGCATTAAAAAAAACATTTAAGATAATTTCCGGTAAATATTTTAAGACCTATAATTCAATGTGGCATTTGATTTGTGCTTTCTGTTTGATGCGAGTATTTATGGCTCACTCGGAAAGCCGTAAAGGCATTGCCAGATCCACTCAAAAGATACCACGCACTTGTAATAGATCCATAGCCGTAGCCGTGATTTGGAGAGTCAGCTTTCTCGGTCTCAGTTACCGAAAAGTCAAGCACAAGTCGCTGCTTCGCTGGCCACTCAAAGCTCCCCTCTCTCGCTCTGGGGCCAGGCTGTATTTTTGCTTGGCTGCTGCTGAGTTTGCGGGTTTCGGTTCGGGTCTGGCTCTTGATTGTTTTCTGTTCCGATTTTCATTACGTGACCCGAAGTCTTTGCGAGCTGAGTTGTTGTTCCCCACACGGCGACTCAGCGACACGGAGACTTAGAAGCACAGAAAACTCAACGAGTGAGTGCTTTTTCAGCAATATTTCCAGAGCTCTATAGGGGCTCTCTATAGAGACTGGAGCCATCAGTCTTCAGTGAGCGTGCGTCGGCATTGGCAGCAAGTTGGCTAAAAGCGGATCCGATCCGAGATACACCGATCCACCACCTCCTTCGCAGTGACCGACCAGTGACCACCCCGATCTCCTCTTGGTTAGTCAGTTTAGTTTAGTTGTTGGCTCGCCAGTTTGCACTTCGGCTTAGCATCTGCCCCAAAGTCGTGCTGCGGGCCATTAAATCAAGTGCAAAGTGAAACCCTCACGGCGTGGTGCAATCGATCGATCGAAAAATCGCTGGATGTAATACAAGCCCAATAATCGCAGCGAACAGCGCTTGCCAATCCATTGCCAAACAATCGAGGCGGAAGTGACGAAAGAGTTCTGTTTAGTTTTAGAAAAGTGTAAAGTGAATCATCATCTGTGAGACTGAGGCTACCTTTTGGTTTTTTTTACTTTGGTTTGCGGAAAAACCAGCCGTTTTCTGAGCTCTTTGATTTTCACTTAAATGTTTGTTTTCATAGCTTTTCCAGTTTTTCTTGCCGCTCTCTTTGCGTGAGCTTATGTGCGTGTGAGTGTGTGTGTGTGTGTGAGAGTGTGTTTTTCTTGAGTTACTTTAGTTTTTCGCGACACCGAACTGAGTGAGTACGTTTTTCCATGTGGCTTTTCCAGGCTTTGCTGGAAAATTCATGGGCAGCAAAACAAACCGAGCAAGAATGTTGTTTACAGTTTCCAATGACTTGGTTTCTCAGCAAAGCAAGCTCCCATTGATATATTTTATATTTTATATTCTGGCAACCTGACGCGTGGCTTATTTTGGCCAGACATCTTCTCCATAATTATTTATATTTTTATTCATTGTGGCCCAGCATCGAACATTTATGCCGCAAACCGGTTTGCCAAATGCCTGCAAATACAAATAAATAAAAATACAAATAAAACTATTCCTGGACAGACAACAAACTCAATTGTTAAAAACCCAAAACCCCAAAGTAACAAGGTGAGATGAAATTCTCGCTTCCAATAGTAAATTTATTTTATTTGTGGAGATAACAAGCTGAAAAAGTTAAGAGCCGAGTAACAAGATGCCATAAAGTTCGTTGCTTGAGTCTTTTGATTGCCATTGAACGGAATCTCTTAATTATCTTAAATAATAAAAGGTTCAATCAGCCCGCTTTGTTTCTGTTTGTATTTTGCGTTGGGATTTCAATGTTAAGGTCTCTACACACACAGCAATTTAATGCTAATGCCCAGCCCAAGTGCGATTTGTTCGTTATGCTTTTTTCTATCTGTTTGAGTGTGTGTGTGTGTTTTTTATGGCGCATTGAATCGCACACACAGCGCCAGCACACACTCCTCCTCCTCCCCCTGCCTGTGTCGTCGTGCACAATGTGTCCATGTGCCTAGCATAAACAAAACAAAATTATTGTTACACATTTGGTTGCCAAGGCGGAAATATATAAAATCAGACAAAAATGCGATCAATTCAAATCGAATTGAATGGTTTGGAATGAAATAAAAAATAAAATCATAACAGCACATGAAGAGAAATCAATGCTCGGCCCGAGATGAGAGAGATCTGTGTGTGTTGTTCATCGTAAAATAGAAAGTGACCAAAATGGATCTTTAGTCATAAACAAAACCCAAAAATTCGTCACAGTTAGAGGATACCCTTACGGCCAGTCCGAGTCTGTTGGCTGGCACTATTGGCTATTTTCAAATAACTCGTTCATTAGGGTCTAGTTTTTAATTTTGATTTTATTTTGCCTAGGGCTTGAATTTGATTTTTTGCCACTAAGAGGCTGCAAAAGAAATTTACAAATATTTAATATGCAGACACAGTTGCTGCCATATATATACTCCGACGCAGAAAGACCCAGCTGGGCTTCAGTCATTTGTCTAAACAGAAATTACGAACGAAGCAAAACGCAGACGTAGCAAAATTATGCAAATCTTTAGGGCATATAATAGCCACGGGTCTATCTGTAAATATATCTGTATAAAAGTGTTTGTTTATGTATAGTTTAAAGCGCCCCATGTGCTTCTCCCAGTAAAAAAAAAATGCAAAATAGGAGATGAGCAATAACCAGACCCCGGCCCTCGACAACAAAAGGCTCTTTCTAAGCGCTTCATTGCATTCTTCTTTGCGAATATATGTACATATATTCAAGTGTCGTAATTGATAATTATTAAAAAGGCATACACAAGATTCTGCAATGTTTTTGTTAACAAAAACACTGCAAGAAACTCCAATAAATTTCTAAAAATAAAGCTAATGATAATTATTATAATTTAATGAAATAATAGGATATAATCTTCTGGCATGATTTAAATAAAGCTCCAATGATGCAAAGAGATACCTTGACATTAGCATTCACACATCATTCTTATAGATTCTTTTAACCAATAACTTAAGGCAGAGGTCACACGAAATATAATATATCAAAGAGATTTGAATCTCGAAACATACAAGGTCTTTGGCCCAAATTTAGAATAAACCCCAAAAACCAATGTCAAGTTCAACGATCTGATCTGAGCCCTTCGAAGCCATCAATAACTCAAGATGTCAAAACCTGTTGGTCCAATCCAGCGAAGAACTCCACGAAGCCAAGCAAAAGTATTACAAATACGCCATGAAAATATGACAAAAATGTTGCTGGGCCAGGCCAAAATGGCGTTGAGACTCGGATCCAAGATTGAGGAAATGAAATGCAAATCATTTGGATGGGGACCAGGCCAAGAGCAACTGACAACCGAAACTCTGAGCACCGAAACCAGTTAGCTTCGATTGGTGGTGGTGGTGGTGGTGGTTCAATGTTGGGCGATCTGTTGGCGGCGTTCTGTCTCAGATCCCAAGAACCTCTCAAGCTCGATTGTAAATTTGCATAATTCTGGATTCCGCCACATGGCAGACTTTGCTCGAAAGCGAAATGCCATTGAGCAAAAAAAATGTGTTGAGTCAGCGCCTCTGGAAATTGAGAGGGGAAAAGCCAACGAAGGTTTTTGAGTTTGCGGGGCTGTCCTAACTGTCAGTTGGCCAATTACAAGCGAATCAATTAGCGCCCGGGTGTTAGCCCCCAAAAAAAACACAGAAATGCGCAACTATAACATTTGTATCTCCGACTTAGGAAGAGAGTGAGATCGATCTATCTGTGCGATGTTCGGCGGTTCATCTGCATACGTAGACAAGGCAGCACGACGAGCTCTAAAGATCAAAAGCGATCTGACCGTGACCGTGCATTTTTATTGAGCCGAGTGTTCCGGCCAAACTCCAAAGATATAGATAGATAGATAGATAGATATTGTGGTGGGCCTACGGATCGCCACCACCACCTCCTCCTCCTACTCCTAATCCAATGGACCACTCCACTCGAGATCTCTGGCTGGGCGGCCTTGACACAAATTTGGAAGCGCCGAACGAATCACACGAAAATGTTCAAAATTAATCTCTCCTCCAACAAATTGTTACGCATTTCGTTAATTATCTTTTCCACCTGTACACACCTGTACAAAGAGCTTGGGCAACAAGCGCGCGCGCTCGCTCCGTGTGAGATCTAACTACATCGGTTATACCTTGGTTTGATTTCTTTTTTAACATTTCGGTTTCTTTTTTTTCGGATATACGCGTCATTTGCCATTAATTAGTCGAGCTATTGATGGCTTTGCTGTCGCTTTTGCTGCTGCTGCTTTTGCCTTTGGTAGGAGCGAACAAAGCGCTCGGTCTTGTGAATGGCTTGGCAGTTGGCAGCGGGAAAGTACAGTTAACAGTGTTGGGCAACGGCCCTGAGTTGGCTCGAAAGTGTGGCGGCGGCGGCGGGTCGAAAGTTATATATTTTTTTCTTTTCAAGGGGTATTTAATTACCCTTGAGCTTAGCCGCTCTAATCAATTTGGTCATTCGGGTGAGAGGTTAATTGGAGTTAATTGTGGGAAAGTTTTGGGTGCATGGGGCACAGGAAATGCACCCATTGATCCCGTTATAAGTGTTGGCAGTAATACCAGTAATATTCTCTGAGAGTGGTGTGTGTGCAAAGGGTATAATTAAAACGACAAGTTCCCTTCGCATCTACAGTCATAAAATATATTATTAACTGATAATTCACAACTGCTCTAAAAGTCTGGGAAGCCCGTAATAGTTTTACCTGTAATTACCGGTGACATTCGATTACCTGGCTGCCTGCTGTGGCTTGCATTGACAGACGTGGACAGACGTGCAATGTTTTATTTGCTTGTCAGTGTACTAGGTTCCCAGAAATAATTACCATATATTTACTTGTTTACCAACAAGGCGAAGTTTTCCTTCCTGTCAATAAGGCAATGGAAATTTAACAGAAAGGTAGGGATTATGTAATTATATTATAAATAAATTTGATTGTAATATATAATACATAAATCATATCACATCCCAGATGCCTGGAGACAAGTAACAGCAAAGGAAATCATGGTAAATCCCATTTGCCTCCAAGTAATTAATAAAAGTAATTTGAATACCTCGTCACTTTTTATTTAATTGCATCGTAAAGGCCTTGTTACTTCTTATTTAATTGCATTCTAAATTTAATTTAATGCTTGACATTATCCTAGAAGATTGGCCATGTGAAAGCTGGGTCCTGCCACTTCTGGCGGGATATTGAGTCGCCGTGAGTGGCTGGAAACGGGCATGCGTGCCACTCCCGGACGGGACTTGATGGTCATCTTGAAGCGGGGCGGCAGTACACGTTTGCGATCACTCTTCCGTTTGGGTTTCGCTTTTTCCTCCTTTTTGGGGATAACACGGAGTGGCTTCGGCATCTGTTGCCCGTTGGCCAGTGGCTCCGATTGGTCCTCCGAGGGATCCGGATAGTAGCCCGTCTGTTGGCGGGCAAACTTGTGATACTGCCGCTCTAATCCGTTGGGTCGTCCCTTTCGCAGCAATATTATGGTCTTGGCCTTGAAGCGATTGGTGGCCGGCGCCAACTGGTGGTAGCCACGGCGCTGGCCGTCGCGCGGATTGGAGGTCGTGGTGACCACCTTCTTGCGGCGCATATGCGGCTTCAGCTCCACACTGGTTTCGGCCTCCCGAGTGCTGGGGCAGGTGTGCCAGGAGTGCCAATACTGCGATTCCTGTTCCGCTTCGCGTTTCTTCTGCCACTCCTTACTGGGACGATTGGGATCGTAGACTAACGAAAGGTTTCTCGCCCTCCAGTCCTCTTCTTCCGATTCCGCCCTTGGACTTCTTTCTGATTCTGCCCTGGGGCTCCTTTCTGATTCTGCCCTGGGGCTCCTTTCTGATTCCGCCTTCGGGCTGTTCACCCGCCAGTCCTCCACTTCAGCTTCAGGTATTTTTTCTGACTCGGATATTTCCATGAGCTTCCTTAGGCGTCGCTGGAGACCAGAGTCCAGCGACTGGCCTCTCATCCTGGGACTTCTTTCTGATTCTGCCCTGGGGCTCCATTCTGATTCTGCCCTGGGACTTCTTTCTGATTCTGCCCTGGGGCTCCATTCTGATTCTGCCCTCGGGCTTCTCCAACCCTGTTGCTCGGATTCCGGTTTCCGGCTATTAAGAAACCATCGCTGGTCTTCCGCTTCAGCCCTCGTTTTGTGCAGACGCCAGTCCTCATGTTCCGATTCCGCTTTTTGGCTTTTCACCTGCCAGCCCTCTTCACTTTCGGGTTTCGTTTCTGATTCAGAAACTTCCATGAGCTTTTTTAGGCGTCTCTGCAAACCAAAGTCCTGGCCATTTGTCCGCCAGTCCTCTTCGGATTCCGGTTTTCGGGTATTCAGCTGCCAGTACTGCTCTTCGGATTCTGCCCTAGGCCTCCTTTCTGATTCTGCCCAGGGACTTCTTTCTGATTCTGCCCTAGGCCTCCTTTCTGATTCTGCCCAGGGACTTCTTTCTGATTCTGCCCAGGGACTTCTTTCTGATTCTGCCCTGGGNTTCTGCCCTAGGCCTCCTTTCTGATTCTGTCCAGGGACTTCTTTCTGATTCTGCCCAGGGACTTCTTTCTGATTCTGCCCTGGGCCTCCTTTCTGATTCTGTCCAGGGACTTCTTTCTGATTCTGCCCTGGGGCTTCTTTCTGATTCTTCAGCTTCTGGATTCGTTTCTGATTCAGAAATTTCCATCAGCTTCTTTAGGCGTCGCTGGAGACCAGAGTCCAGAGACTGGCTTCTCGTCCGCCAGTCTTCTTCCTGCGCCTTCATTGCCTGCCAGTCCTCTTCGTCAGCTACCGCTTTCGACTCCGATTCCGATCTCTCCCGACACCGCATCAATCCTCGTTGGCGATCGAGGTCCTGCGACAACTGCTTCGCACTGGGTACCACTTGCTTCTGGAGATCTGGACGATAGGTGATGCCACTGGTATTGATTTCCCTTCTCGCTTCCGGCCGACTCTGCCAGCGACGACGATTCATCTCGATTATCTGCTCCTGCCGAGCCTTATGCTCCACGGGATCCTGCATGACATGGGCCTTTCGGCTGACTGGAACTTCCGGAACCCGCTCAAAATGACTTTTTATCCGCATCTGGGCCTCCAGCCGCCGCTCATGGCGTTGCTGTGCATACTCCTGCTGGTGGTGGCGGTTCCTGTTCTTTGCTATATACAAGCGATCATTGCAGTGGGACTCGTACCCATGCTCATTCAAGCGCTTGGGGAAATCGGGCGACCACTTGCTGTCCCGCCAGGGACTCTCCTTGGGAACTTCGATCGCGTTTCTTTTGGCAGCGTCTAGGCGGGCCTGGGTCAGATCGTCGAAGGTGTACCGAGCCATTCCACGGACCGTGGTCGCATGCCCGGCATGTCGATGTAGGCTGCCGATCCGCCAGCAGTATTTCACACCCAGCCGGCCCACCTTTAGACTTTTATTCATATTGGCAAAAACGTGTCCACGAATGGACCTAAACGGGTAATTTTGTGAATTCCGTAACAAAAATTTGCAAACCAATTTTTGAATGAATTTCAAAATTTTTAACACCAAAAAATTACCGAAAATTTTGTGAACTGAACGCTTTGAAAATTATGAATACTATGCAGTAGTGCTTGCCGAGACATTGGATTTCGACAACGAATGAAAAGTCAATGCTTTCTTCGATGAACTTTTGGATTAGAGTCGATGATCAGGGGCCTACTCGATGTCATTTCTCGCTCTCTAATGGGGCACGAAGTCTTGGGAAACCGGAAAAATATAGAAATATCAACACCTAGAGGAAAGGTCAACAATATCAATATTGTCTCGAAAATATCCTAAAGTTTGATATATCAAATATTAAAATATCTGAAAAAATAGCGCTTTTAACGTTAAAATATCGATAAGGTATAACAAGTTAATCCTGTATCTCACTCAGAAGACCTTCGTTTTTTTTTTAATTTTTATAATTAAAGTTTATGTAATTCATTCATGTATCTATGAGAGAATTTCCAGAGTGACCATGATTAAATTAATCCATAAACCTAGTGGCCTTTCAAGTTTACTTCGCACACTAAAATAAAAAACAATTAACCCTAAGAAATAAGAAAGCATGAAGAGCTTTGATATATGCACCATTAGAGCCATGTCTAGACATTTGACTTCCGGTAGCTACACGCGTATAGTGCACTCCACTTCCATCTAATTTTGATAACAGATTTATGATGCACTTCCGCCGCCAGCTCAACTTGACACACTGAGGTAGGTGTCGTCTAGCTGGTTTCTCGGTCAAGCGGCCCTCGATGGCCTGCGTTTTTTTTTTTCTATCTTCTTTTAAACACTTTACTATCGGGCTAAATGAACTTGAACCAAGCGATTTCGTGGCTCATTTCCTTGTCTCTCTTGTATTTCCTGCAGCTTGCCCCATCCGATTCCAACGCTCAGCAACAAATTGGCGCCACCGACGAATCTCGAGCCCTACACCATGGCTGTCATCACGGAACATGGCGGCACCAATTCCTCCAGCAACTGCCCGCCGGAGAACAACAACACCGGAATAGTGGCGAACGGGAAGCTCCGGGTGAACGGTGCCGTCAGCGGTCAGCGGCATCAGCTGAGCACGGCTCTGACGATTCCGGAGTTCTTTGCCTACAAAAATATCTTCCTCACCGGTGGCACCGGATTCCTGGGCACGGTTCTGATTGAGGCTCTGCTGGACACACACCCGGACATCGGAACCATCTACGTCCTGGTGCGGGGCAAGCGCAAGTTCGATCCGAATGAGCGGATCCGTCGCCTGCTCCAGAAGCCGGTAAGTCTAGTGGCGTTGCGGTGGGACACGCCCTCTGACACGGATTTGCCCCCGAGGGCGACATGGCATGTCATTAAAGCCAATTACGAGCCTCTTTATGGAGCATTAATTTGTCCGCCACCTCACTTCACCTCACCTTAGCCGACCTCTTCCGCCGCGATCGGCGGCGCTTTTAGTTTCTTTTTCTTTCTAATTATTTTCGTAATTTGACAACGAATATGCAATACGCTTTTGAAAAATAATAAGAAAATAATTTTAATATAAGCATCTTTAGTAATAACTGGGATTATTCTTTATCTTGTTATATAGTTCTAAGAAAGGTTTTCCTTTTTTAAAGTAGTTTTATGTTGTATGGCTTTCTCTGAAACTGATCTCTCAAGCTATAGTATATAAATATACAAAATATAATCCATCAGCTAGACTGACAACTTAAGGAAATTATAAAATCTGCCTTTGAAGAGTATGCAAATCGGCGACCCACTAATATCAGATCTATTATGTTTGCTCTTTCTCCTTGCCTTCTTACGAGACTCTTCACATATTGTTAATTATATTTTTTAAACGCATTTTTAATGGCGTAACAAAAAGCATTTAAAAGCAAATGCGTCTTTAGAAATTGCTTACTTCCACCAACAAAAAAAAAATATCCAAAGTCCAAAAGAAAACACTCAACGTAAACAATCAAAAATTTGTGTGGCCTAATGTGGGCGTGGATATTTACCGTGCCACCTTTCGACCGTGGAGCCATTAATTTCCTACAACCGCCCATACACTGAGAACAACGAGATATGCATGATCTTCGCATAATCAATCGCTCAAGCAGACAATATTAATATTTTCCTATACCTCCAATAATAGATTTTCGAAAAGTACACGGAGAAAACGCTGGCCAAGGTGGTCCCCGTGGTGGGGGAGCTGAGTGAACCCAACTTTGGCTTCGCTCCCGAACTCCTGCAGGAGCTGATCGACCGCGTCAATGTGATCTACCACAGTGCAGCCACCATTAAGTTCAGCTCGCCGCTGCGCACCGCCATACGGACCAATCTCACGGGCACCATGCGCACCATCGAGTTGGCCAAGCAACTGAAGCAGCTGGCCGCCTACATCTACTGCTCGACGGCCTTCTGCAATAGCAACAATCGCGGCCTGATCGCCGAGGAGGTGTACAAGTCACAATTCGATCCGTATGAGATGATGAAGATGGCCGAGGACGATGCGGCCTGGGAGGACTTCACCGATCAGAAGTGCAAGGGCTATATCCGGGATCATCCCAATACGTATACGTTTACCAAGAATCTTTCGGAAAATCTGCTGATGGCCGAAATGTCTGGACTGCCAGCAGCCATAGTCAGGCCATCGATTGGTAAGTGAATGAAAGCGGGTTTACACAACTCCACCTGGTTTACACAACTAACAACCAGTGGTTAGGCCAAGATTATCAAGCCATATAATCAAAGTTCGGCACTCGAAAAAGCCACACTCACACTCGTAGGACTGTAATAGACACGTACTGTGTTTTTAATTGATTAATAACTGAACAACATGGTCGTTTTCACACGTTGTATGGTTATACTTCAACTTAACTGATGGCAGAAAGTGGTCTTTTGTTGTTCAGTTGTTGGTTTTTTGAGTTTAAGGGGGTAAGAGGGTTTTATGTTGTATTATAATACTAAATACGTTTTCTTTTGTTATAATATGCTCAAGAAACGTATAGGTTGGTTAATATTTAAATAAACCCGTGGGAGAGACAACCTCCTAAATAAATATGGTTACATATTAACTCACCTGGTTCTTTTCTTACAGTTTATGGCACCCTGGAGCACCCGATGAAGGGCTGGGTGGGCAATGCAAACTCTGGTCATCTCGGCTTTCTGGCCGGTTTCGTGAAGGGAATTTTCCGAACAATGTGCGGAAGTGCGAATGCTGTGATCGACATCATACCGTGCGACTATGTGATCAACTCGTCCCTGGTCATGGGCTGGTACGTGGGCACCCGGCAGCTGGAGCAGCCCGAGATCATCCACTGCACCTCCGGTGAGGTTAATCCGCTGACCCTCTCCGAGTTCTGCACGATCATCAATGACAGCGTGGAGCGGCATCCGCCCAACAGCTTTGTGTGGAAGCCGGCGACGAAACTGCGCAATGGTTGGCGTTACAATCTGTTCTTCTATCTGTTCCATCTGCTGCCAGCGATGGTTTTCATTATACCAGAGAAGCTTTTCGGTATCGGAATGCCGCAGCACACGTAAGAATTTGTCATAGGGCGTTAATACTTATAATAATGCTAATATTTACCTCTCCTTTAGGGCCTACGAGTACATGCGGGTGTTCCAGAAGGGCACCAAGGCCTTCGACTACTTCCTGGACAAGGACTTCCGCTACTCCCTGAAGAATGCCCTGCGCATTTCAGCGTTAATACCTGATAGCGATCGGAGACGCTATAACTTCGATGCCAGCCAGTGCGATTGGTCGGAGTTCATCGATCGCTGCCTGATTGGCATCCGACGTTTCTACTTCAAGGAGTCGGCAGTGACCACCGAATGGCATCGCAACTACTGGAAGGTGTAAGTATACTAAGCTCTTTGAGTGAGCCTTGATAGATTAATAATAATAACGATTCCCTCATCCCCTTAGCTTTAATTTCTTGTACTATGCGGGCTATGCTGTCATCTTCGCCGTCCTGTACTTCGCACTGACTTATTCCCTGGGCCTGCAGGTCGGTCTCACGCTGGCGGTTCTGATCTGGGGATTCCTGGTGTGGTTGTAGCCTGGATTCGGTCACCGCCAGCCGTTGGATTGTGCAATATTCCCGCGCAAATTGGAATCCTTCCGCACTTGGTTGTTCGCTTCCATCCGTAGTTTGTTCTTAGTAGGGTATCATGTATTTTACTTTTAAGTCTATTCACACACAAGCCAAGTACAAGTCAGACAAAGAGAGTTGTAATATAATAACTATCTAACGATCAAAGCAACACTAGATACGAATCTATCTATTCAACACAGCAATGCAAAAGTAGCCCAAATCTTAGTCACATTAACTAAACACTAAATGTTAAATGAACGATTTGTACATTGTTGTAATAATTAACCGGTTTATAGTCAAATAGTCGAGGAATATGAGAACTAACTTTAAATGACTAAATGTGTAACTATTATTCCAATAAATATGATTTTAATGATAAGGAAAATCGTGGGGAAACTCTGTTTTTTCTTGGGATTATGCTTTAAAAATGTAGAAAAGGGTCAATAGGTTGTTTTTCTACAACCATCATCAAAAAACATCTATAGTAACTTTTTACATATTTTCAGTTTAGTTAATTTATTAGTTTATTAATTAGATTAGTAATTCGATTCCGTACCAGAAATGGGGCTATGTATATTTTTTTGGCTAATTTGTCAAGGATTTTATTTGTTTCCGAGGCTGATCTTGATCGTGGAAACGAGTATATAACAATATAGGCCCATTAGAGAGTTTTTTACATGTTGCTATACAGACTATACGTACATTTATATACATGACATGAAACGCAATGCCATTTTTACGGGGTTTTCTGGGAAAGATACATACGGATACTGATACAAGAAACATCCGCCAGTGGCGCTTTTAAAGGAGAGAAGAAAAATTTTAACAAAATTACAGTGTATTACCAATACAAGGATCCTTCTGGGTATATGTACAAATAATAACCATTAAAAAAGTACACATTCGTTTTTAATTAAATAATCCAGCACATAATATTTTGTAAATGTAACTTAAAAAATGTAAAAATATTTGTAAAAAATTGTATTCCGTTTACTCCTCAGAGAGTTCACTGTGTATACCTCTGGCTTATACTCTAACTGTTCTCTCTCTAACTTTCTCTCTTTCCTCTCTCTCTCTCTCGCTCTCTCTCTCTGTATATTTATGTACGTGCATTGTACGTACATATGTTTGTAAATATTTTGTAGCAAACTGTCTTTTAAAATTAATATTAACGATCGCTTTAATATCGTATGAAGCGAGTGGACAGCAGGCAATAAATTATGTGGACGTAATCGAACCCCCTTCAGTTTTGAGCGCCTCTGCACACTGGGCCAAATCTTCTAACCTGATTTTATAATTTCACTAAAATTGCAAGGTTGCATTTGTATCAATTCTTCTTGGTTGGAAACTATAGTTAAATTTAAGTAAATAAAAAAGAGCTAAGTTCGGGAATACGAACTTTTGCAAGAGATAAAAGGTAAAACCTGACAGACGGACATGGTTAAATCGATTTGATTCTTATCAAGAATAGATATTTATACTTTATAACTGGGAAAATACTCCATCACTGCATATGCAAACTGCTTACTAAAATTATAATACCCTCTGCAAGGGTATACAAATCAACAGCATTATCGTCTGAATAACTGGTTTGCCCGACTGACGGATCCGTTGGATCGGCTGGCAGCCGAGCACATTTCCGTGGCCATTCAGCCCACAGATATTCAGTTGAAGTTTTACTCTTGCCGGCAAACGTTCGGAGATCGGAGAAATTCGTAGGATCGCTGATCGCTCACACAGATACTCAGATACTCACAGGCGGCGTAACTCTCACACGTGCAGTTGCACTGGTGTTGGTACTTTGTTTACAGTCGCATCGCAACAACAACAATAAAGACAGCGGAGTAAAAGATATATGTAGAAAGAAAGAGGGAGAGAGAAGCGAACGAAAACGAAGACGAGGCGGTAAGCGAAGAGAAAATACGTGGAAAAGAGAAATTCCGACGTTCTAAGCCCAAGTCGTCGTTAGTCTGAAATAAATAATCAAATCGTGCGGCAAACTGCAACGGCTGGCATAATTATTGGCAATCACCACACCTGCTGAGAAACAAACCATGGCCAGGTAAGTGTGTGTGTATTATTGCCTAACTGGGCTGCAAAACAACGGTGATTTTTGTGATCTTAAGTGGTGTTTTATTTTTGGTAGCCCGTCTGACCGCTTTCGGCCAGCAGCAGCCGTAGCAGCTTTTTCTCTTTTCACCGCTTTCAGGTGTCATTTGTGAGGTTAGAAATGCGGTGCAAAGTTCGAAATGCGACAAAAATCCGACAAGAGATACGTCAGCAAAAATGTTTAGTCAAGAAAAAACAGGCTTAGTATCCATATTCTGTTCTACCTAAGTTCTTTATTATTTAAAGTAATTCAAGTCTTAGGACCTGTTCTTAATGTAGAATAAAATTCTTCAATTCTATATATGAGAGTTCAATTTAATCCGAGAGTTAAATTTAACGAAAGACTGGGGAAATGAGCCTTCAATGATAACCAATGATAACTTATCATTGATGAAATCTTCAAGTACTACTTCCAAGCCATCTTGTAAATTATGGTTAACTTTTTTAACTTACTGTTAAACTTAACAATAAATAACACTATAAGGTTACCTCTCTATTAACTTTATAACTGCCAGATCGTGCTTAACTCGTAATTGGAAGTTTGACGTTGGACTGTATACTGTAGTATCCTGCCACTCGTGTGGGGTAAAATTATTCTATTTAATTATAGTTTGCCCATAGGTCGTTACGCTCGACACTTTCTTCATAGCGCGAGAATCTCTCACCTGCGGGTTAACTTCAGCAATGGAAATTTTTGTAACTCGTTGAAATGTGAGAATAGTATGCAAATAGGGTTAATATTTCAATAACTTTGACCTGTCTAGTAATGACGTCAATCGATAAACAGGAAATGAAGCGGAAAATTACAGGTTAACCGAAATCAAAAGAAGCCGAAGGGAAACAAGAAGATTACATAGTATCCAGTATAGTCCTCGCATCCTGACAGGTTGCTAAACAGTTTCGGAACGTGCATCATAAATAATAATTTGCCCAGAGATTTATGGGCCAGCACAAGGTTGAACGCAGTTGGTAGGGTCAGTTACCCAAAGTCGAGTGCCTTAATGGCCGAGGTGGGCCAGTGGCGCGCAGTTAAGTTTTTATGCAGGCTAATGATATAATGGTTCTTAACGCCAGACATTAAGGAATGCGGTAAACTGTTGCAAATGAATGCTACTGAATTATGCAACAGTTTTTATGTGTAATTCTCCCTCAAAGCTTTTAAGCTTTATATTTCGAAAATTAATAAGGAAAGCATTAAAATGCATAAGTAATAACGAAAATATAAAAAGCATTCCCATTTATCTTTATACTTAGACCCGTGCCAAGGCAAACCAAAACCTAATTTCAAACAAATTTCAAGTAGCACTGCCACCATAAATCGCCTCACTTAATTACCCCAGATAAGCCCCTCATGACTGGTCATGAGAAAATCTAATCTTGGGAGCGGACAGTTTCGATTTCCAACTGATAAGAAAGTTAATTTGCAGCAGCACAGAAAATTGACCAAGAGAAAGAGTGGAATTTGGATGGAAAACAGCAGGAAAGATTTAACAAATTAAGCGAATAAATCTGCTCAATGAGTTATTAGCCATTTGTCTTGATTGGGTCACCTACCTACCTACCTATCTACCTGTCGTCCCTTTCGTTTGTTCACCCTTCGTCGTTGCCAATCTCCCGGCCACAAAGTGAAAGCTTAATTTGGTTGGCTTTAAAGCAAGCTCTTGAGCTGTGAGCCTGGCCAAAACGATGACTTGCCTTTTCTGGTGTGCAAACATATGCACATACATAAGCACCTGCAAAAGCTTCAACTACACTTGATCACATTTTGATGTGTTTGCCGCCTCGAGGGCCGCCTTTAATTGCTCAAAAGAAAATTTGCATTCGCTTCTTTTGCTTGCACAAATATAGGAAATGTTGCATTTATTTGCTCCCATCCAAATGCCATTCGTTATGCAGAAATTATGTCACGCATTGGTGGAAAAAAAAACACCAACAAAAACAAAAATCATCTTCAATGATCGTCATTATAAAATCATTTGGCATAACACAAAAAAAAAAGAAAAACTGGAGACAGCGAACTGTGATGGAGGTCATTAAAAGAGAAATGGAGTTGGCTAATTGAATGGTCAGGTTGCGTGTCTCCGTCAGAGATCCCCCTATGTATATATATCTCCCTGTGTTTGGTAATTCGATCGAAACAGTTGGGAAATTGTATTGGAGGTAGTACTTGAGAAAGGGTGTTCCGGCCACCTAAAGACTTTTTGTTACATCAAACGCAATAGAATTAAAGCTTAGAACGCAAAGGAAACTCCCTTTAAACTATATAGTTACTAAAATACAAAACGTTATAATTAAACCATTTCCCAGATCAGAGGCCAGTACTAACTATCATCTTAGAAGACCTCCCATTACTCATGTGGCTAATAATTAGCATGGAATCCAGCTTCCAGTTTCTCCACTCTCCCCTCAGTTAGTTCCCTTAGTTTATTTGCAAGTTATTCAATCGAAAGACAAGTTTCCAGTGGAGTGCCCGTTCCAAAGTACCATGAGAGCAGCATTCAAAGGCGACACCCACGACATGGATTTGAATGTGCCAGCATTGACCCGCCGGTCGCCACCTGCTAACAAATCATTAGTTAGATCAATATTAGAGGAATCCATACAATGGGCACTTAGAACTCGGAGTCCACAGGGGGGGGAAACTGGTTTCCCGCCAGACAAACAGCTAAAGATGCCCGCGCCCTCGGAGGTTTTTATGGGTGAGCGAGTGTCGTAAGCAGCATTAACGTTGGCTGGCACCGTTGCCCATTTGAATGGGCGTTGGGAGAAAGTTTGGTTCATCTTTTGTATATGGTATATGGCAGCTGAAGATATAGTCGCATGTGGTTAAGTTGCATAAACATAGAAGGCGGGCCCAGAGCTAATTGGAAAAACTCTTTGCCTTTGCAGCTCACCCATCACAGAGTTCTATGCGGGCCGCAATGTGTTCATCACAGGAGCCACTGGCTTCGTGGGAGTCACCATTGTGGAGAAACTCCTACGCGACGTTCCCAACGTGGGCACACTCTACCTGCTGATGCGGGCCAAGAAGGGCAAGAATGTCCAGGAGCGACTCGAGGAGCTGAAGAAGAACTCGGTGTTCGATAAGTTCAAGGAACTGCAGCTGGAGGCGCGTCTGTCCAAAATCGTTCCGATTGAGGGCGATGTGGGCCTGGAAAATCTGGGCATCTCGCCCAAGGATCGCCAAATCCTGATCGACAATGTGAATGTGGTCTTCCATTCGGCCGCCACCTTGGACTTCTTCCAATCCCTAAAAGAGACGACGAATATCAATCTGCGGGGCACAAGGCGTGTGGTGGAGCTGTGCCAGCAACTGAAGAAACTTGATGCCCTGGTCCATGTGTCCAGCGCTTATGTGAATGCCTATCTGACCGAGGTTGAGGAGAAGCTCTACCCCTCGCCCGAGGATCCCGAGAAGATCATCCAGCTGGCGGAGACACTCAACGACGATGCCCTCAAGGCACTTGAACCAAAGTGAGTGGAGATCTTCTTATTGTTAATTAAATATCTAATCCAAAACGAGAAAATCTATCGCAGACTGATGAAGGATCACCCCAATACCTACACTTTCACCAAGCACTTGGCCGAGCACGAGGTGGCCAATGTGGCCAGTAAATTCCCCTGCGGCATTGTCCGTCCCAGCATGAGTGAGTGTCGAATGAAGCAACCCTTCTGCAATCTCCATAAACTAAAACTAAACTCTCTGCTCAGTCACCGCCGCCTGGAAGGAACCCATACCCGGGTGGACCATTTCGAAGAATGGACCGCAGGGCTTCTTCATGGGCGCCTCCAAGGGTGTACTGCGTCGCCTTCCCTTGGATCCGAATATCATCATGGACTATATACCCATTGATGTGGTGGTTAACGGTATCATAACCACCGGCTACTATGTCAACGCGCTGCAGGCGAAGAACGGCGGCCGCCCAGATGATCTGCAGATCTTCCACCTGACCTCCAGCACCTATAAGCCCTTCCGCTTCGAACTGATGACGGACAAGATCAACGGCTATCTGCACGACTATCCGCTGAACAGTGCGGTGTGGTATCCCAACCTGCGTTTTGTCAAGAGCCTCTGGGTGTTCCGCCTGGGCGCCATTCTCTTCCACTTTGTCCCCGCTTTGATTCTGGATTTGGTGACGAAGATTGGAGGCGGCAGACCGATGTGAGTAGCGGGATGATTTATGTATAGGGAGAAAGTCTGTAATTACTAAAACAAAAGAGACTAGGTTAGCCGGGTTTTTGCAAAAGGCATAATTAAGATATGTTGGAAGCTTAAACTGGGGGTTTTTGCATTGCAAATTATGTTGCGAATTTCGTATTTTCTAATCATTATTTATTTTTATGAACTTTTACCTTCATTATTTCTTTTTATGCGAAATGCTCTTGTATCTCGTTTGCATTTCTAAAGAAGCGGATTTAATTAATTAATGGGTTAAGCAGATTTGGTAGCGTTGAGAAGCCTCTTAGAATAGCTATAATGGATCTGTTTCATATCCATTTCCTTTAAATATAGCCTAATTCGTCTGCACAAGAACGTTTGGAACTCCCTGAACACCCTGGAACGCTTCATCTTCACGGAATGGCATTTCGACAGCAGACGCCTGCTGGCGCTCTCCAAGACCATGAATCCGGTGGACAAGAAGAAGTTCATCATTGATATTGGAGAGCTTAAGTGGGATGACTACTTCAGCAATACGATTCTGGGCGTGCGTCAGTATCTCAGCAAGGAGC
This sequence comes from Drosophila baimaii, assembly GCA_018874675.1. Lineage (NCBI taxonomy): Eukaryota > Metazoa > Arthropoda > Insecta > Diptera > Drosophilidae > Drosophila > Drosophila baimaii. The sequence continues at coordinate 2,410 of JAEIIU010055600.1, read as the reverse complement.
CGCCCAAGAATCTGGAGAAGGCACGCCGCAAGGACAAAATGTGAGTAACTGAAGATCATAGCACATTATCACCAGTACTAAACCATACTCGAATATCCAAACACAGCCTCCTGGGTCTTCATGTGGCCCTGCAGCTCGCCTTCTGGTATGGAATCTTCAAGCTTATCGTTGGCATCACTGGAATATCGGCCGCCAAGGGAGCCCTAATTCTACCCGTCCTCTATTACCTGTTTGGACTGCTATAAGGCGGCGAGCACTTTTCCCCCAGTAGTTCAGCATTCTCTTAATGTTATTTATAAATCTTAATGTTATAAATGCAAATTGTACAAGGTTTGGTCTTAAAATATAAAAATACAAACAAGAAAGAAAGTGGTCTGACCATTCCTACGCCAGCTTTAGAATGTAGTCAATCGATTTCGATAAATGTCGCTCCAAAAACGTTTACAGCTCGGAGCCGGGACAATAAGCTTCACCTGCTCCACTTGGGCTGCAAAGTCATCCGGCGTAATTTGCTTTAGAGCCTGCTCCAGAGTTTTCGGTTTCGCAGAAGTCGTCGACGTGGCTTTCTTCTTCGGCATTCTTCTTCGTCGTCGACTTATTATTTTTCGACGAGGATGAGGCTCAAGTTTGGAGTTTGTTTGGAGCGACGAACACTTCTGGCCCAACTCGTTGAAGAACACAACTTCGTGGACGCTTAGAGGATGTACCCTTCCTTATTAAGGGGAAGGGAGAACTTCATCACTTTCCAGATCACCACGGATGCTTGAACGCTCCCAAGACGGCACACAGGGGCAGCGAGTTGAACGTGTAGATCTAAGCGATTAATTATAAGTTATGGTTTTGTCAATGAATATATATGGTACGACTGCAAGCATTAATGTATAGTAGTAGTGCACACTTATCTTTGTGACTTTTGCATATTTTAACATGCAAAATTTGCATATATTATAAATATAAATAACACTCACATTATTCCCTTGTAGCGGCGAACAATGCGAGGACGCCTACAACGATTGCATATAGTTCCTCGCTCATTTCGCTTTCCAAAATACCCATGGTGGTAAATGCGTCCTTCAAATTTTCCCTAAACAACACTCCAAATCCCTCTATTGGATCATTTTTGGCAAAACATAAATTAAACACATTATATTTCGGAAACAAACTAAAAAATTTTGCAACAACTAAATGACAAGAATTCAATTCATGAATTATATCAGCCATAACACAACCTGGATAATTTAAATTGGAATAACTTAAAAGGGAATCAAACTTAGACTTGAAATTATGAATAAAATAAGGAGAATTGTACAGGTTAGAAAAAACGTAAATACAATTAACCTTAGAACTAAGAGCAGATTTTACATGGTTATAGTCCCACAAAACGGGGACGTTTAAAATGTTAGGAGATAAATGTAAATTAATGGCGTAGTCGTCAGAAATAATAGCCAAACATAAATGATCAATATTTAATGAAACTAATTCCGAAAAAATAAAATTAATAACATTCTTATAACGCTCAACTGAATAATTAAAAAAACTGTCCAAAAAACAAAATTGAAAATCAAGGCCGTCAACAGAAATTAAAGCAAAGCCATAAATGATTCTTCTTTTTTTAAGGATTGGAAACTTAAAAGAATATGGAAAAAAAAGGAAGAAATTAATTAAAGTATGTACATATATATATAGAAAAAATTATAATTAAGAATAATTTTTTCTAAAAATAATAATAAAAAACATTAAACATCTTTAAATAACCTAACAATGTTTTTTTTTTTTAATTTATTATATTCAACATTTTTTTTTCAGTGAATGGCACAAAGATGAAATAACGGAAAAACTGTCGAAGTCAATCAGGGACGGACGCAGAAAAAAATTTCGGGGGGTCCGATCGAAAAATGTGGAATAATCAAACAGTTCGGCTCTAACAAATCAAACCAAATGTACAACAGTCTAAGATTTCGGGGGGCGGGGGGTCCGGACCCCCGGACACCCCCCTGCGTCCGTCCCTGAAGTCAATACAAACCCAGTCGGACCATGCTTCATGCGGTGAACGAATTCGGGATAGAATTCTGTGTGGAACGGGGATGGCCTT
>JAEIIU010055599.1:0-10943 GCA_018874675.1 Drosophila baimaii | reverse complement strand
GTCAGAGAACAGCTGATCCAAAAGCGCTTAACCAATGTAAACAGCTCGCTTAACCGTTTCGCAACAGCGATTCTTAAGCGCCCAGTGTGAAAACGCTTTAAGCTGTTGCACCCCCAATGTAAACACAGTATTAATTAGTCATTGAAAGTGGCATATAGTTGTTTTGCTCGCACTTACGTAAAATCCTATGGTGGCTGCCAAGCCTCTAAAGAAAACTCTAATTAATGAGGTTTTTAATGCAATGTCATAGCCACATATCCAAACCAAATCCGGATCAGCCTCTCGTTACACTCGCATCTCGCCTAATACTTTAGATGTTGCAGTGAAATCCCCTACATCCAAAATGTGAAATTATGTTGCAATGGAATGGAATGGAAACGGGCTATTAAATCTGCATATTCAATAGTATATTTACATATGGTATTTTCGAAACATTAAAGTATTTTTTCCTACCGGGTGGTAATTTATAACGAACAAGCCACGGTCACACTGTTCTGTCGCACGCTCTTTCCTGTCGAAACGCCAATTCAGGCGTGTAGTGTTTTTTTGGTCCGCGAGAAAATCTCCAAACATCCAAAATGGTAGGTGCTATTAAAACGTAATAATTGCATTTTGTGGCGGAGGAAGTCCCCATCAAAAGTTCTTTGTGGCGATTTAAATAATGCGACCTACGGAAATACGCGAAAACTTGTGCGGAAAAGTGCATACGTGACAACTGTTACCTGGCCAATATCTACATCTGTATATATGTGCAAGAATGCATGTGTGTGTGTGTGGTGAAATGCAAGACAAAGGCAAGAAAATAGCACAAGTGTAGAGTGACGTATGCAGCTTGCTATTGAAAATTTCACAAGAATTGGGCATGGCTGGGTAAAAGTTTTAAATGGCTTGAGGGTCAGCCGTCTAAATATATAAATCGATGCTGTGGTGCTGCTGTGAGTGTTTGTGTGAGCGGAGTGGTTTCACAGTAAATAGGCGGCGCATTTGGTACTTTTATTCTTATCTAACCTCAAAGTCCATGACATGATTTTAAAGTTCGTGTATGTGTGTGTAGACGCCATTTTTAATAACCGTACATATGTACATCTGCGAGTACTTCTTTCTAATACATAATGTGTCCTATAAATTTTATAGGTCAACTTCACCGTCGACGAAATCCGTGGCCTCATGGACAAGAAGCGGAACATCCGCAACATGTCTGTGATCGCTCACGTTGACCACGGCAAGTCCACCCTGACCGATTCGCTCGTGTCCAAGGCCGGAATCATTGCCGGAGCGAAGGCCGGTGAAACCCGTTTCACCGACACCCGCAAGGATGAGCAGGAGCGCTGCATCACCATCAAGTCGACGTAAGAAGACAACTTTCTTCGCGTGTGGGCCGTGATTTAAAAACAAACATTTTTCCCATTTTTACAGCGCCATCTCCATGTACTTCGAGGTGGAGGACAAGGATCTGGTGTTCATCACTCAGCCCGATCAGCGCGAGAAGGAGTGCAAGGGTTTCTTGATCAACCTGATCGACTCGCCCGGTCACGTGGATTTCTCCTCCGAAGTGACCGCCGCTCTTCGTGTGACGGACGGTGCCCTGGTCGTCGTCGATTGCGTTTCCGGCGTGTGCGTGCAGACTGAGACCGTGCTGCGTCAGGCTATTGCCGAGCGCATCAAGCCCATTCTGTTCATGAACAAGATGGACCGTGCCCTGCTGGAGCTGCAGCTGGATGCTGAGGAGTTGTACCAGACTTTCCAGCGCATCGTCGAAAACGTGAACGTCATTATTGCCACCTACAACGACGACGGTGGCCCGATGGGTGAGGTGCGCGTGGACCCCTCCAAGGGATCCGTGGGCTTCGGTTCCGGCCTGCACGGCTGGGCTTTCACCCTCAAGCAGTTCTCTGAGATGTACTCCGAAAAGTTCAAGATTGATGTGGTGAAGCTAATGAACCGGTGAGTAGATCAGTTCACGAGACGCCTCCCACGCTTCTAGCACAACACGTGTGGCGCTGAGCGTGCGGCATCTTGGAGAGTCCCTTAGGGGTATTTTCTGTAGAGTCACGCGTGGTGACGGCGCCACAAGTGCTACAAAAATAGAAGCAGAGTAAACTTGAGGAACCTGTTGAAACGCTGCCTCGGGACCTCTTTCTTAATGTCCCAACGAGGCATGCTAAGGCAGGGATCTTACAATATTTACATATACATATTTAATGTTTTAATAAGATAAATAATTAACCCACACTAATTAATCCTATTCACTTTGTGTGTTCACAGTTTGTGGGGAGAGAACTTCTTCAATGCCAAGACCAAGAAGTGGCAGAAGCAGAAGGAGGCCGATAACAAGCGTTCGTTCTGCATGTACATTTTGGACCCCATCTACAAGGTGTTCGATGCCATCATGAACTACAAGAAGGAAGAGATCGGTACCTTGCTCGAGAAGATTGGCGTGGCCCTGAAGCACGAGGACAAGGACAAGGACGGCAAGGCTCTATTGAAGACTGTTATGCGCACCTGGCTGCCAGCCGGTGAGGCTCTGCTTCAGATGATTGCCATCCATCTGCCATCGCCTGTGGTTGCCCAGAAGTACCGTATGGAGATGCTGTATGAGGGTCCCCATGATGATGAGGCCGCTGTTGCCGTGAAGAACTGCGACCCCGACGGTCCCCTCATGATGTACATCTCTAAGATGGTGCCGACCTCCGACAAGGGTCGCTTCTACGCCTTCGGCCGTGTGTTCTCCGGCAAGGTGGCCACTGGCCAGAAGTGCCGCATCATGGGCCCCAACTACACGCCCGGCAAGAAGGAGGATCTCTACGAGAAGGCCATCCAGCGCACCATTCTCATGATGGGCCGTTACGTTGAGGCTATTGAGGATGTGCCTTCTGGCAACATCTGCGGTCTTGTCGGTGTCGATCAGTTCCTGGTCAAGACTGGCACCATCACCACCTTCAAGGATGCCCACAACATGAAGGTAGGTTACGTCGTTTGCCTAATGAGCTAAAGCCTATGAGTAGTATACTAATTTTATTATGTACGATGTATCCGCTGCATTTTGCCACCTTGTTAATTGTAAAATCTTTTTGGATTTCAGGTCATGAAGTTCTCCGTTTCGCCTGTTGTGCGTGTGGCTGTGGAGCCCAAGAATCCCGCCGATCTGCCCAAGCTGGTGGAGGGTCTGAAGCGTCTGGCCAAGTCCGATCCTATGGTGCAGTGCATCATTGAGGAGTCTGGAGAGCACATCATTGCCGGCGCTGGTGAGCTGCATTTGGAAATTTGTCTGAAGGATCTGGAAGAGGACCACGCCTGCATCCCCCTGAAGAAGTCCGATCCCGTGGTGTCCTACCGCGAGACTGTGTCGGAGGAGTCTGACCAGATGTGTCTGTCAAAGTCGCCCAACAAGCACAACCGTCTGCTGATGAAGGCCCTGCCTATGCCCGACGGTCTGCCCGAGGATATTGATAACGGTGATGTGAGCTCCAAGGACGAGTTCAAGTCCCGTGCCCGTTACTTGTCGGAGAAGTACGACTACGATGTGACTGAGGCCCGTAAGATCTGGTGCTTCGGCCCCGACGGTACAGGACCCAACTTCGTCCTTGACTGCACCAAGTCCGTGCAGTACCTGAACGAAATCAAGGACTCTGTTGTCGCTGGCTTCCAGTGGGCCTCCAAGGAGGGTATCTTGGCCGACGAGAACATGCGCGGAGTACGCTTCAACATCTACGATGTGACCCTGCACGCTGATGCCATTCATCGTGGAGGTGGCCAGATCATTCCAACCACTCGTCGTTGTCTGTACGCCGCCGCCATCACCGCCAAGCCTCGTTTGATGGAGCCCGTCTATCTGTGCGAGATCCAATGTCCCGAGGTGGCTGTTGGTGGTATCTACGGTGTGCTGAACAGGCGCCGTGGCCATGTGTTCGAGGAGAACCAGGTTGTGGGCACGCCCATGTTCGTGGTGAAGGCATACTTGCCCGTCAACGAGTCGTTCGGCTTCACTGCCGATCTGCGCTCCAACACCGGTGGCCAGGCCTTCCCCCAGTGCGTGTTCGATCATTGGCAAGTGCTGCCCGGCGATCCGTCCGAGCCCTCTAGCAAGCCTTACCAGATTGTCCAGGACACACGCAAGCGCAAGGGTCTCAAGGAGGGTCTGCCCGATCTGTCCCAGTACTTGGACAAGTTGTAAGCCACCATCTTTTCCCCACCCAATCCCCACACAACAAGAACATCCATGTGCAGCTGGCTGAGCGGGAGGAACCTAGAACAAAGTGGAGATACCGAGAACGACATGCAAATCCGGTTGGCCAACTAATACATCTGCGGCCGCTGGCAGTGTTTTAAATCAAATAAAAACACACAAAAACATTTAAAGAAATTTTGATGATTATTAATTGTATAACAGTAAAACAACAACATAATAAATCAAGTAAATGATTACATTCTTAAGTTTATATACGAAATCAAAAGCTTGCTCCAAACATGAATCGATTTAGAAGGGACAGATAGTCGGTGTCTGCTTTCTGACTATTTTTCTAAGGAGTGGAGGACGAGCATCTGGTACGTGCTTGCGAATTCCTGGTCAGTGAAAGGTGTTTTAAAAATGAGAATAAATTGATGGCATTAAATTTAAATTAAAAATATGAATATCAGCACGGCGGTAGAACATTTGGCAACAGCTTTTTGAAAAATTAAGAGGCTAGGTTTCTAGTATGTTCCTTAACAACGCTGAAATTATTTCATTACATTTTCGATAATTCAGAAGTATATAATGACACACGTCTAATTAAAATTTTAACTGCCAGCTGCATTAACATCTAAATATGTCTGTATTGGTGATTTTTGATTTATCTAATCTGTCTGTTACGATAACACATCGATTGAAATGAATCGACAGAAAAAATCGAATAGTTTGCTAAGAATCGAATAAATGCACATTCATATTTCAAGCATCAATTTTTTGTTACCTTTCCGAAAACGCAGTGGAAATAACAGAAACCTTATATCTGAAACTGGATATCCCATCCGATAGTTGAAACAAAATATTAAGGGTATTCCATTAACTAATTGCATTTAAAAATTACAACTTTTAAAGGGAAATAATTGACTCTTGAAAATGAAATCAAATAGCCAATTGTTACAATAAAGATAGGGAAATTGTATTTATATTTTGTACTTATTGAGATATTTGATGAACTCAAACGTATATCATTATTACATTTTAATATCCAATACCAAAACAAAAATAAATGATTTAGATAAAACCGGTAAGAATAACCAACAAAAAAAAAACTAAGGCACAGTACATATGTAAGAATTCAGACCCAGCCGGCGTTTGTAATCGTGCTGACTTTTAGATGCACGTAAAATTATCGATAATGACATTTCAGTATATGAATAAATCTCTGACATCCCTAGATTCGCCAACGTCAGGTCATAAACAAAAGGTCGATTCCGCTGGACGGTTGCTTGGGAGAAAAGCCTTAAAACGCGGCTTAAAACGCGAAGTGCTCATAGGTACGCATGTGTGTAGAGTCGAGTTTTGTTAGTGTAGTGCGCAAAATGCGAAATGCTCTCGGTAATTGCCCTGCGACTGTTTTTTTTGCTTTGTTACCGTTGCTTTAACGTCGCCGTGGCGTCTGTCATTACAATTACCTCCCACCCACTCGCTCGCTTCTTCCCACTCTCTCCCTGTCTCTCTGTCCCTGCTTAGCCCACGCTTTGAGTTAATCTATTTTTAGCAACATTTCCAATTGGAAGACTCTTGATTTGACCTTTTGACATGTAAGCAAAAGCTTTCAACTAAAATTATTAGGCAAAGCCGAAAAATAGAGCTCGTGTGAGTGTTTATGTGTCGGAGTTTGAGTGTTCGCGTCTGCATATGTATGTATGAAAAAATCGATTCCAGACTCCCTGCTGTAACTTCATTCAGTAAAGGAAAGGAAAGGAAAGAATAGCAGAAGCCAAAGCAGCGACGCCGCCGACTGCAGCAGTAAATTTTACAGCTAGACAAAGTTACCAGTGGCTGGGCGTGTGGGTGGTGTGTTGAACCGTTAGAGCCCGACTTCTATAGATAGTCGCCGATAATAATCCCGGAAATGAATTTTTCCCGTATTAGAAACTTAAATATTGCAAACTTTTATTTTTATCGCTGATTGCATCCGTTCATATGTGCTTTTTAGGCCAACTATTGGCAAAAAAACGTGTTTATATATACATAGCATCGCAGAGAGTATGAGTGTGCGTGAGTAGGGGGGGGTGAGCAAAAACTGTGTGTGAATGCGCCTGACTCAAACTCCTCTCACTGGGACGACCCCAAAGTGTATAGAAAATATGAATGAAGACAAGGCAAAGACGACGACATAGGGAGTGCAAATAGCGTGCTTTCTCATGTTGTTGCTTTTGTTGTTCTTTCGCACCTCCATACTTAGTATATTTTTTTTTTCAAAATTGAATAAAATAAACCCATGAAGAGTATTGTTTCGTTGTAAATTCAAAATTGATGACAAAGGGGGTTTAATTTTGAACAAACATGTAGGAGGAGCGACACAATTTTATTAAACAAAGAAAATTTTTCAAATTCACGGGAAAATTGTATGGTACAAAGAAGCAAAGAATACTGTTGCAAAATATATACAAAGTAGTTATTTGTAGGAATACTTATGTACATATCTCATAAAAAATCATATCTTTTCTGGAAAAAGTGAATAATATGGTTGAATGCCTCTTAAAATTAAATTCAATAGGAATGAGAAACAGCTCTATAGGTGAGGATAGACTATGAAATACCCTGTTCTTATTATTTACATACATTTATGCATACACAATCATTTAAATTATTATTCTTACTTGTACTTTTGGTTCTTGAAAAACAAGTTCTGTTACTTTTGAGATTTTTTTAAATATAAATTTGTATTTTTTTCTTTAGTATCCCCTTCCTTTAAATTCTTGTCTAAATATATATATTTTTTAATTTAAATTAAAAATTATTATTTGATTTCAATGAATTGACTTGAAGAAAAGCACGCTTTTATCAGATTTGATTAAGATTTCATTGTTTTGGTCCTAAAAAATAGTATACAAGATTATAATGGGACGTGGAGTTCACAGAATTTGAAAAACAGCTCCTTATTAAAAAAATATATATTTTGAACGGAATAGCTTTTTGGCTGATAAGATATTTAAACAAGTAAGAAAAGCTAACTTCGGGCGGAGCCGAAGATTATATACCCTTGCAGGTAATTTGTTACTTATTATAACAGATTTTGATAAAATATAACATGTATAATGTAAAATGTATGCAAAATGTAAAATTTATATGTAAGATATGAATTTAGACCGATGTGTCCTATGGCAGCTAAATGATATGTTTTTCCGATTTCAATGAAATTTCTAGGGCGTAGCTGTATTTATATAATAGGTGCACTAATTAAGTTTCATTAGAATATCTTGAAAAACACAGAATATATGCAAATTTTTCCATATCGTTCCTATGACAGCTATATGATATAGTAGTCCGATTCCGATTCAGCCTGATAGATCAAAAACTGAGAGACTAGTTTGCATATAAAACGACAGACGGACAGACAGACAGACGGACTGACAGACAGACAGACAGACGGACATGGCTAGATCGACTCAGCTGGTGATGCTGATCAAGAATATATATACTTTATNGGGTCGGAGATGACTCCTTCACTGCGTTGCAAACATCATGGCAAAACTATAATACCCCCTGCAAGGGTATACAAAAAAGAACGAATAAAAAATGTCAATGTGGAGGAAACAGAGGACCACGATGGTAGCCAAGTAACATACAAATTGGACGTCACTAAAATGAAGGATTTTTTTTTTGTGAAAAGGAATTTTGATCATACGTCAGACGTCTAGAAAGTACTGTAATCGAATCTCAGTACACTACAAGAGCTATTCACAAAGAGGTCCAAGGGCAATGATATAGACTTGCTTTTTCTACTACAGAGTAGATCCAAACGTATCACAGTTCAGCTCGTGTACGAGAATATTTTGATGATGGGTCTTTTCACAGGATATTAGCCCTTAAAAAAAAACAGAATTAAAGCTAGGGAACTGCTTAGGAAAACTCTGTGAGTGTTTTGAAATGGCCTTCACTGACTTCTGACCTTATTCCTATCCAAAATCTGTAATCCGACATTAATAAGGCCATCTTATCACTTTGGAAAGGATATAAAAAGTCCTGGAGTTCCATTTCCCCAAAGTTATGCTAGGATTTCATTGACTCTATGACAAGGTGCAACGCCTATTTTATTTTCAATAATTAAATGAAGAATAAAGAGCTAGTTTTAATAGTTCAGTACCACTAACTGGTGAATTTGTTACTAATTGGAAATTTCTCAATTTTTAAATTAATTTTTTAAAAGTGTGTTCACATAATATTTACCATTTTTAGCCAAGTTTTTTAAATAACTTGAAAACTTAAGAAACGATTCGAATTTCTGTCACATTCCCGGTTAACTAAATGTATTCAATGTATGTAGATATTCAGATGCAGTTGCATGTTAACATAAAGAAATAAGAACAACAATTAATAACTACTTTGAATACATTAAAAATCTTTTATCATCTGCATAAAAATTTTCGTTTACTAGTTTTCGAAAAAGTTACTTGCAAAAATTACACTTTTGGTCTCCAAAAAATAAGTGTTTATTTGATTAAATTATTAATGCTTCTATTTTGAGTGCACCTGTAATATTAAAAAAAAACAATACATGCAATAAATGGTAATGGAAACGATACAAGATGACATCTGGAAGCTTTTTTTGGAATTAAAAGAAAAATTAATACATTTAACACTGATGGGATCCATGTTGCATTTTACAGTATACATTTTCCTCTGGTTTGGTGGTATTGAAAAATTCTGTAAGCCAGAAATAATCCGAATGATACAGTACACATATCCGTTCTGTACAGGCATATTGACGATGAGCACGAGTGTTCGCAAATCAAATACTGACTTGTATACGCAGAAATAAAAATCAGCTTGAAATGAATATACCAATCGAAAGGTATTCTAATGTGCTTAAGCTTAACTCACTCCTTAACTTAGTTTTAGCCTTAATTGTAAACATAAAGAAAATACATTTATAATAAATACATTTGTACACTTGTTTTTACATACTTTCCCACATATGTATATAGATGAAAGTTGAAACCGCCGGCCGGAAGAAAACGTCAGCCGCAACGCTGACTGAGACAGCGCCAGCTACACCGTCAGCGACGTCGACGTTTGTTGCTCTGATTACATTTTTATAATAATCAAACATTTAAAGAACTGCTGCGAAGATCGTTGATGGTTTCAATGAAAATCGTATAATGGAATCGTCACCTGAATCGTGTGTATTATGCGATGCAAACGGACAGGAAAGCAGCGAGGAGGCGCTTTATGTTGGGGGGCAGCCGGATTCCGAGCCAGCCTTAAATACTCAGGAGGCGGAGGTCGAGGCTGCAGCAGACCCAGATTCATATGCAGCTGCAGCTGAACTAGAAAAACAACAGTAAGCTTCTAACCTTTTTGAAATATAATCAAATTATTATTTTTTGAAAGAGTCATTACACAGTGCGTATTTCTATGGAACTCATTTTCATTTCAAAGTTCAAGCCTTCTAGATTCGAAAGTATTTAAAGCATTCTAAATGTGCCTCGTAAATGACAATTAAAGAATGCTTTATTATTAGTTTTTATGGAGGCAAAGATGAAAAAATGTTCTGAACTTTAAATTTATAATTTCGTTATGTTATTCGTTTACAAATTATCAACATATTTCATATTTTCTCAGCGATGATCAACTGCAGTCGCTGGAACCCATCTCATTGGATGACATACCTGAGCCCATTAAAGTGCTTGACGACATCATTTCGGAGTTCGAAGAGGCAGCAACCAAACCTATTGCCTTGCACTGTAATAGTGGGGAGAATCAGTCCGAGGACGATGGCTACATGAGTCTAAGTCGCAAAAAGTGAGTAGTATTTTCATAAAGATTTAGCAATGGAATCAACCACTAGTCATGTACAAGTGTACGTACATATGTAAGAGGCAGATAAAAGGTATCTCCGGCCCTGTAAGAGACAACAGATATTTTAGACTATAAGAGCTAAATTTATCTAATTTGGTAACAACATTATTAGTTTGCTTCAATACAGCAGAGCTCGAAAAATGGGCCCAACCGTTTTGATCATTCGACTTCTCTCGTAGAGAGAACGATAAAATACTTAAAAAGTATCTACAAAGACGTTTTAATAACGAGATGCCGAATGCCATACGATTTTATGACACACGAATTTTTTGTGCTGGCCCCAGAGCTGGCTAGAGGCTCTCTTGAAATTTAAATTCAAAAGCCAGGGATTGCACGACGACTGTATGTATGTATGTATACACGTCGTTACGTATTTTAAATGTAAGCGCATTTTATTTTTAGATTTTTACGCTCTTAGCATCGGGAGAGCACAGATGGCGCGATTTTCGTCGCCAGTCAAAAAATTGCTTGCATATGGCAATTCAAATTTATGCTCGTTATGCATATTGTTATTAAAAAGTCTTTTGTGTTTCCCTCGCATTTGGGTCGGTTGATTTGCTTCTGTTGTTATTACGCCTAACTGTATTCGGAGAGACAAAATGCAAAGCTCTCTCAGAGTGCTTTGCTGCTCAACCCTCTCTTTTCCTACTCAGTGTTGTTGCTGCTGGTTTTAATTTAGCGTGCAAAAGAGCATTAAGGAGACCATAGTCTGTTCTCATATTTTAACCGAGACAGAATACCAGAGGGCTGATCTAATTGGCGCATCCTCCCAAAGCTTAATCTCGGACACGATTATGGCGATTGATTTAAAAAATAAAACTTCTAAAAATAATGTAGAAAAAATAAAAAACAAGTAAGAAAAGCTAACTTCGGGCGGAACCGAAGTTTATATACCCTTGCAGATAAT